>JZKD02S0845506.1:413303-441125 GCA_000966675.3 Picea glauca | reverse complement strand
GAAAAAGGGTGTTGATTATGTCCAAAGGAGGTCAAAAAGGGTGGTACTGGCATAGAGTTGGAGGTCAATGGTATGTAGTATGGGCATAGAACATAGTCAAAACCGGGGACCAACAACAGCCTTGGAATGCATGCCAATACTCTCAGAAATTGTAGCTGTTGTCCTCCTCAATTTCTGTGCACATTACATGTTGTATGACCTCCACAAATCCGTACGGTATGGCCTGTTCTTCCTTGCTGTCTATGGTTGTCTTAATTTGCATAGATAAATTGGTTTTGCCTAATCCATTAGAGTAGGAGATAGTCGTTTATTTATTGTTGGAGCTCGTAGATTAGAGTAGCTTGGAAAAACGTCATAAATGGGGTACATTATACTTCCCCTCTTTCTCTACTTTTCGATGGAAAAAATGAATCTGTAGGAATGGTAATGTCCAAATGTAATTTTTTGTCTTGGTATAGGGGTTTTTAATCCAAGGGAAAGTTCATCTGTCCCAAGGGAATATTTTCATAACAAAAATTGGCGACTCCACTAGGGAAGGACATTGACTTGTGTTTCCTTGAATCGTTTGAACCTTTTCCAAGTTTGATCTTGTTTGGTTCATTTTTTTTTAGCCTTCCATCTTCCCTCTATTCCATCAACCAGTAGTCATAGTTACCGAGCTAGTCTCTACTATTTTTTTTTTATGCTTATTTTCAAGCATCTACAGGACTAGCGCTCCCCCACAGTGGCTACTAGGGTGCCAGTTATCTAATAAGTGCTCCTCCATTGTCTCTTAGAGAGCATTGTAGCACTTTGTCTCTTTTTTTAAGGGAGCGTTTATCTCTTGTTTTGAGCAGATCCAGGAGAATCTTCCCTATTTTACTTAGTCTTTTGTTGGAGGTATTTTACATAGATTTTGTTCTTTTGCTTGTGACTTTGCTTAGGTTGAGGATTTGTCTCTTATCACTCTTTTAATTGTCTTGTTTGAGATTGCGACCATTTCCAAATTGTGAAACTGATTCACCTTGTTTCTTCTTGGCTTGGTCCACGTCTTACAAAAGTCTCTGGTTATCTGACTGATTGAAAAGGTCTGCAAAGGTTTTTTGGTACTAATTTAATTTTCAAATATTTCCTCTTTGAATGATTTGAGACTTTATGCTTACCACAACCTAGCTTGGTTTTCTCTTTCTTGTTGCTTGTTTTAACAATATAGCTGAGTGATTTATCTTTCTCCCTATCATTTTTTGTTTTCTTCTCTAAACTTTATTGTATTCCTTGAATGCTTTTCAACTGTTGAGTTCTTGATTGGGTGCATTTCCATACTTGTTTATTTATGTTCCCGTTATCCTATGAGTGAATGCTTTGTTTGAAATCCTTTTTTCTTCGTGTATTTTGTATTTGCATTTGACTCTTTCATTTTGATTGAAATTAATGGAGTGTTAAAGGATTTTCATGTTCTTTCTTTATATATCAGAATCAAACAAAGAAGATAGTTGCAATCTTTCTTTTGGGTAGTGTGGAATATTTAATTTAGAAAATTTCATTTGGGAATTGGGTGTTTTTGTTAAAGGAAGTTGAACCTCTTCTCCATCCCATATGTAGGATTCATTGAATAAAACTATTTGTGTCTCATTATTTTGCATCCTTTTGGTGTTGATTCTAAAACATCATAAGTTTCACTTTCACACCCTTGAGTAAAAAACATCCCTAAAATGAAGCACTTATAAAATTGATCATATGCTTTTATTTTATCTGGTAGAAAACCTACCTTAGATTAAAGTGTAGGGGTTTGGAATAGGTTGTGAAGATGACTTTCCAAATCCATTAGAAAAACATAGAATCTTGTGTTAGGGAGTGGTAAACTCAATTGTTCGTATAAGCATAGTTGGGATACCCCTCTCACATACGGGTTAAACACGAGGTCATGTGTGGGAGAGAAGTGGAGATTTCCCCTTTGAAGCTTAACCCATGTAGCATAAAGATCATATATTGGGAATTCTTCCTGAGAAACAACTAGTTTCATTTGGTCTCGAAGCTTTGTGAATCCCAAATTCGTTCAGGGTCCTTAGTAGTCTTATGGTCTACTTGTCTTCAATTATCTTGAATAATTTTGAACTTTTTATCCTTACCATACGTTATTTCCCGACTTTCAACTATACTCACCTAGAGAATGACTGTTAGTTGCTAACCTTAGTGACCTATATCTATAGGGTTAGTACACAAGGTGACGATGAAGGGGAGTCTTTGTTGTACCTAGGTCAGATGTCGGTCAAAATCACTCGGCCTCATTGGAGAATAAAATCACGGGTAAAATCGTGTGGGAAGTTGCACCAAGGTCTAAGTTCATTAAGAAGGTTGCCAACATAACTGATCCACCCGCTTTATCCCGACCCCTTCCTATATTGATCTCACGATGTTGGATTTCATCACCAAGTAGTGGTTTCATTGTAGGAAGGTTTGTTTGATTGTTTCCTTCTTAGATTTGTAGTGTGTGTTGTTTGTTTTCCCTAGTGGACCTTAGGACGAGTGATCCAGGATATTTTTGTCAGGTGACTTATTAAAGAATTGTATAAAATGAGCATAAAATAAAGTACACCATAAATAAGGAAAATCTCAAAAGGAAAGAGACGTAAGAATACAATATGAACACAAAGAACTTGAGAACCGAGTTCGCCCCTGGTGGACTGCGTCTCTAGGTATTGCTCTGAAATGGGTAGTTCTTTTTATTAACTCCACAAAATAATTGGGACAAATACATAAGTATACCTCATTCTGGAGTTAAGTTACAAAATATTTGCTCACATCAGAAAACTAATACCACCACTGCGTTCATGTCATCGTTTTACCTAAAAATTCTTGTCTCCATGCCTTGATCTGAGTCTAACACTTTCAGGCCCAAGAGACACCCTTGCCTCGATTATCATGCCACTACCTCTGTAATAAATGATGAATAAATATCGAAAATCATGCCCCAGTCTGTACACAGTCCGTACGAGCGCGCTCGGACTCCTCTCTCATGCTCTGTGTTGTTCTGTTTCGAACTCTAGTTGAGAGCCTCCTTATATACTATCTCACAGGCAATTGTGCATTGATGAGGCCGTTAGCCTAATCGGCGGGTGGATTATATTATAATACTTTGGTTAGAGGAGGTATCGGGGTCTAACACATGGGCCCCCCCTCTATTTTTGTGTGTTGTTATAACAGACTGGCAGAGGTTGCTAAATTGGCAGAGCGATTTTAAAACTGGCGGAGTTTTGGCGGAATATACTATATTTGGTGGCAGAAAGTTGGCATAATCCCCTAGGCTAGCGGAGGCTGTGTTCATATGGGCCAATACATATAAATAGGGGCGGGGCCAAAGGCCTAGCCCCTTTCCTTTGGCGCATACATAAAACATTAGACTTAAATTAAATTTCAATCATATTATAAACAAGAAACATAGCATGGTGTAGTGGTATCACGAAGTTGTGGTGCCTTTGGGCTAACAGGGAGGTCATGAGTTCAACTCCTATGAAGTCATATAACTTTTTCACACACCAACCATTGGAGGGGTGCCACATGGGAGCCCATGACTAGGCCACATGGCACCATATAATTTGTCCACGAAACTGACAATTGTTACAACCTGATTTTCCCATGTGTCTTCCATCAATTTGTATGACCTTACCACATCATCCCATGCCAAATAAACTGTACGGACGTGGCACGTGTCACCTTGAATTTTTTACTTTTGACCAAGTTTGACCTGATCTTTGACTCTTATATATTTTGATCCGTAACTCCGTTTGATGAGTTGTTTGCGCCATTATAAAGCATGTGATGCGCTCTTCATGATTATGCCCTTTTAACTAAGTTTTTGGAACTTTGAATTTTTTCCCTTTTTCTCTGTGCTGAAGCTAGTTTGAGAATCATGAGTTTCCTCTACGCATTTTGAATTGTTCTTAGATTTCTATGGATCCTTTTTGGATCACACGGTACACCTTCCCACTGAGAGCTTTTTGGACCACCAAAATATTTCATTAATCAACTGGTAAGTGAGGGGATTTCTCCCTCACTCTTTCCTTCTCGATCCACCATGCCTTTCTGGATTGTGTACCCTTTAGGCGTACTCAAAGATAAGTATTGTCATTCCTGCGTGAATTCCTCAGTCTTTGATCGAGGACGACATATTCCTCCATCTACTCCTTGACTATTTGGCTGATCTATTGAATCCCTTGAATGAACTTGCGGGTTGCATCTCTCTCCCTGACATGTTTCCCATACAACAAGCACAAGTGGATCTTAGGTAAATACCCAAGACAAGTCTCAACTGGTGAATCTTGAGTGAAAGAATACATGACTTCATTATACATAGACTGGACATACAATAACTGATCATCCCATGACTTAATATGATGGTTGCAATATCCTTGCAGCAACTAGACCACCGTATTGTTTACCACCTATGTTCGTTTTTCGGCCTGTGGATGGAAATAAATTCTCCTCCCCATCATGGTGTCCATGAGCTACCAAAAATTTGTCCAATATTCTCCTAACAATAGAGACTCTCAACCAGAGATAATGAACATGGACAACCCGAAATGGACCCTTACATACTGGGATAACGAAAGCGTAACTTGCTTGTCATACATCCTATCCACTACTACACCTAAATAGACATGACTCATACTAGACATGGGTAATCCCCTTACAAAATCCATTGGAAAAGTTTCCAAAGGATAAGAGGAAATAGGAAGTGGTGTGTACATCCTTTGGCTTTCAATAGTGGGTTTACAAAAGTACAACACACATTCCTTTACAATAGTAGTTACAAATATTTTCCTTCAAGGAAAATGTCCTCCTTGTAAATACATTACAATTCAAAAATCCTGAAGTACAAATGAAACAAAAGCTTATTCAATTACATGCACTTCCTTGTAGGAAGGAAAGCGAGGTTTACTCAAATGGTGGAGTAAGTTGTCTTGCAAACAAAACTGCTTCACCTGCAAACCCTGGAAGATCCCACATACATATTTGAATATTTCATCATTAGTATCCCATCCATCATTATTTATATGATCTAAGGAAACATTCTTAAAAATAATAGATGTAACAGTAGGAGATCCAAAAATCATTTTTGTCCTTATGACATTGGTAGTGGCACTGGTCTCAAACTTGTATGGTTGTTGAAGGTCATGTAAGTTGAGAATTGGCACAATGTTGATCTTTGAGGTGTCAAACGTCTTCTGTTGGCTACCTTCCCACTAAAAGACCTGTCTCATATCAAGAAATTCATTCTTATGTAAAGGATCAAGAACATTAACAACATCATACCTATCATGGCATTCCCCCTTCATAATCGTGAGTACAATATTCTTGTTAGCATTTATAACTCTTTTTACTTGGCTTGAACTACCAAGTGTTGATTTGTCTTTTATGATGTGAGCTTTAATGATGTATTCCACTCCATCTTTTGTAAGATGGTATTTGTTTTCCTTTTGAAAGAAGATAAAATATCTATCATACAGATAGGGACTCCCTAATACAATACCACAAACATCCAAAGAAACCACATCTCGATCCACTTCATCTATCATCTTAGAAGCAATATAAAACCTCAACCTACACTTCTTAGTGACATTTAACGTTGCTTTATCAGATACCCAACCAAGAGGGTAAGGTTTATGGTGAGGTATTGTGGTTAATCCCAATTTCTTAACAAGTGTCTCTAATATTAAATTGACTTGGGAACCCGAATCAAATAATGTGTCTATCTTCGTATGTTTCGATGCAACTCTTATGTGGAATAGTGCACTTCTTCTTTTATCATCATCATGTGATTCATTTAAAGAAATTGAACATGCATAAAAAGAATATTTACCTTGCATATCAACTATTGCGATACTTTCTTCATCACCTGAATCGAAGCCAAGATCATGTTTCACTGTGGCAATGGCCTTTGGCTTCCCCTTGCCTCCAAACTGGTTTGGCCTTAACTCTGGATGTAGTTTCCAACAATGTTTTCTATCATGACCAATTTTCTCGCAATGGTTGCAAGAGGGTTTTCCTTCTTCCTTCTTTGCTGCAGTTGTCCTCTTGTCCTTCCCATTTATTTTTCTGCTGAAATGGGTTTTAGAGTGCTTGAATGGATTTTCCTCTTGTCCATTGTTACCCCTGTTTTCAAGGTGATTGGATTTCACACAAACTTTGTCAAGACTGGTGGGGTTAAACAATAGTAAAGTATGATGAATATAATTGTGAAGTGTGCCAACATACTTCATTAAATTTTCATAGGAATCTACATGAATGTTTAGTGCAAGTTCTTTCTTCGTCAAATCCTCTGTGAAACTTTGTACAGTCTGACCTTTACCTTGCCTCAAAGTTTTCCATTCCATCATTGCTTTATGTAAATACCCTAATGGATAGAACTTCTTCCTTATCTCTAATTTAAATTCCAACCACGAGGAAAGAAGATTACCACACTTACTTATGTCTTATAGCTTGCTCTCCCACCATACGAGAGAGGTGCCTTCCAACTGAAGAGAAACCAGTGGCACTTTAAATTCCTCTTCAACAATATGTTGAACACGAATATATACTTCAACCTGTTGAATCCAATTATCCAGTTTTTCAGGATTAACATCTCCATTAAACATAGGTAAAGCACACTTTACATCAATATTTAATAATGGTTTTTTAAAAGAGGCTTTATGGCTATAATGTTGAGAGCGATGTGAATGCTGAGAGGAAGAAGAACTAGAACTTGAAGGTGAAGATGGAGGCTCAGGAGGATCTCCTCCATCCCCTTGGTTTACCAAAGCATCATCATGTGCATGTGCTTCATTTTTCTTCCCTTTCTTCTTCATCCTCTTCTCGTAATCTCCATACATTCGTTCGACTATTTCTAACATACGATAAAAGACCATGTGAAATTTTTTCTCCTGTCCATCATGCTTGTCCTCTTCTACCATATTCTTCCTTCGGGATGCACGACCAACTTCGGGATTGAAAGTCTTAAGAGTTCCTTCACCCTTCTTATGCTTGGCCCTAGTAATCATTCATACTCAACAATTCAAGTCAAAGACGACTGCTTTGATACCAAAATGATCTGAGATCTTTTTGTCAGGTAACTTATTAAAGAATTGTATAAAATGAGCATAAACTAAAGTACACCATAAAGAAAGAAAATCTCAAAAGGGAAGAGACATAAGCATACAATATGAACATAAAGAATTTGATAACGAAGTTCGTCCCTGGTGGAATATGTCTCTGGGTCTTGCTCTCAAATGGGTAGGTCTTTTTATTAACTCCACAAAGGAATTGGGCAAAATACATAAGTATAACTCATTCTAGAGTTAAGCTACAAAATCTTTGCTTAGATCAGAAAATAACACCACCACTGCATTTGTGGCATCATTTTAACTAAAAATGTCTATCGCCACGCCTCGATCTGAGTCTAACACTTTCGGGCCCAAGAGACACCCTTGCCTCGGTTACTGTGCCACTGCCTCTACAATCAATGATGAAGAAATATTGAAAAACATGCCCTAGTCCATACACAGTCCATATGGGCATGCTCAAACTTGTCTCTCCTGCTCTGTGTTGTTTTTTCCCGAACTCTGGCCGAGGGCCTCCTTATATACTATCTCGCGGGCGGTTGTGCATTGATGAGGCCATTAGTCTAATCGGCGGGCAAATGTTATTATAATAATTTGGTTAGAGGAGGTCCCGGGGTCGAACCCACAAGACTCCACTCTATTTTGGTGTGTTTTTATAATAGGTTGGCGGAGGTTTCTAAATTGGCAGAGCAGTTTTAAAACTGGTGGAGTATATTATATTTGGTGGCAGATAGTTGGCTTAAGCCCCTAGGCTGGCAGAGGATGTGGTCATATGGGCCAATACATATAACCATGGGTTGGGCCAAAGTCCCAACCCCTTTCCTTTGGCACATACATAAAACATTAGACTTAAATTAAATTTCAACCATATTATAAACAAGCAACATAGCATGGTGTAGTTGTAGCGCGGAGTTGTGGGGCCTTTGGGATATTAAAGAGGTCATGAGTTTGACTCCTACGAAGTTGTATAAATTTTTCACACACCAACCATTGGAGGGATGCCATGTAGTAGCCCAGGACTGGGCCACGTGGTAGCCCATGACTGGGCCACATGGTAGCCCATGACTAGGCCACGTGGCAACCCATGACTGGGCCATGTGGCACCATATAATTTATCCACAAAACTGACACTTGTCACAACCTGATTTTCCCACATGTCTGCCATCAATTTGTATGACCTTTCCACGTCATGTCATGCCAACTTAGTTGTACGTACGTGCCACGTGTCACCTTGACATTTTGAATTTTGACCAAGTTTGACTTGATCTTTGACTACTTATATCTTTTGATCTGTAACTCTGTTTGACGATTCATTTGCGCTGTTATATATCTTGCGACGTGCTCTTCGTGATTATGCCATTTTAACTAAGTTTTGGGAAATTTGAATGTTTTCCCTTTTTCTTTCTACTAAATCTAGTCTGAGCGTCCTGATTTGCATCTTTGCATTCTGAATTGTTCTTAGCCTTCTCTAGATCCTTTTTAGATCACGCCTTCCCACTGAGAGATTTTTGGACCACCAAAATATTTCATTAATGAACTGATAAGTGAGAGGATTTATCCCTCACTCTTTCCTTCTCGATCCACCATGCCTTTCTGGACTATGTACCCTTTAGGCATACCCAAATATAAGTAATGTCATTCATGCGTGAAGTCCTAAGTCTTCGATCTAGGATGACATCTTCCTCCATCTGATCTTCGACTGCTTGGTTGATCTGCTTAATCCCCTTAATGAACTTGTGAGCTACATCTCTCTCCTTGACATATTTCCCATATAGCAAGTCCAAGTGGATCTTAGGTAAATACCCAAGATAAGTATCAACTCGCGAATCTTGAGCGAAACAATAAATGACTTGATTATACGTAGATTGGACATACAGTAACTGATCATACCATGACCTAGGATGTTGGTTGCAATATCCTTGAAGCAACTGGACCACTGTATTGTTTAGCACCTTTGTTCATCTGTTGTCCTATGGATGGAAAACAATGCTCCTCCCCATCGTGGTGTCCATGAGCTGCCACAAATTTGTCCAATATTCTCCTAACAACCAAGACTCTCAACTAGAGATAATGAGCATCGACAACCCGAAATTGACCCTTACATTCTGAAATAACAAAAGAGTAATATGCTTGTCATACATCCTATCCACTACTACACCTAAGTAGACTTGACTCATACTAGACATGGGTAATCCCCTTACAAAATCCACTGAAATTTTTTCCAAAGGATAAGATGAAATAGGAAGTGGTGTGTACAACCCTATCCTTTCAATAGTGGGCTTACAAAAGTACAACACACATTCCTTTACAATAGCGGTTACAAATATTTTCCTTCGAATCAAATGTCATCCCTGTAAATACATAACAATTCCAAAATTCCCAAGTACAATTGAAACAAAATATTCTTCAGTTACATGCACTTCCTTGTAGGAAGGAAAGCGAGGTTTACTCAAATGGTGGAATAAGTTGTCTTTCAAACAAAACTACTACACCTGCAAACCTTGGAAGATCTGACATACATCTTTGAATATTTCATCATTAGTATCCCATCCATAATTATTGATATGAGCTAAGGAAACATTATTGAAAATAATAGATGTAATAGTAGGATATCCAAAAGGAATGTTTCCCCGTATGACATTGGTACTTGCACTAGTCTCAAACTTTTATGGTTGTTGAATGTCAGGTAAGGCGAGCATTGGCACAATGCCGATCTTTGAAGTTTTGACGGTCTTCTGTTGGATTCCTTCACACTGAAAGACTTGTCTCATCTCAAGAAATTCATTCTTATGTAAAGGATCAAGAACAATAACAACATTAGACCTATCATGGAATTCCCCCTTTACAATCGTGATTACAAGATTCTTGTTAGCATTTATAACTCTTTTTACTTGGCTTGAACTAACAAGTATTGATTTGTCCTTTCTGTTGCAATATTTAATTATGTATTTCACTCCATATTTTATAATATGGTATTTTTTTTCCTTTCTAAGGAAGATAGTCTATCTATCATACAAATAGGGACTCCCTAATACAACACCACAGACATCCAAAGGAACCACATCTTGATCCACTTCATCTATCATCTTAGAAGCAATAGAAAACCTCAATCTACACTACTTAGTGACATTTAACGTTGCTTTATCAGATACCCAACTGAGAGGGTAAGTTTTATGGTGAGGTCTTGTGGTTAATCCCAATTTCTTAACAAGTGTCTTTGATATTAAATTGACTTGGGAACCCAGATCAAATAATGTGTCTATCTTCATATGTTTCTATACAACTCTTATGTGGAATAATGAACTTCTTCTTTTATCATCATCATGTGATTCATTTAAAGAACTTGAACATGCATAAAAGGAATCTTTACCTTTCATCTCAACCATTGCGATCCTTTCTTCATCACCTGAATTAGACCCAAGATCATGTTTCAATGTTGCAATGGTCTTTGAATTCCCCTTGCCTCCAAACTGCTTTGGCCTTAACTCTATATGTTGTTTCCAATAATGTTCGCTATGATGACCAGTTTTCTTGCAATGGTTGCAAGAGGGTTTTCCTTCTTCCTTATTTGTTGCAGTTGTCCTCTTGTCCTTCCCATTTCGTTTTCCATTGAAATGGTTTTTAGAGTGCTTGAATGGATTTTCCTCTTGTCCATTCATACCCCTATCTTCAAGTTGAGTGGCTTGCACACAAACTTCGTCAATACTAGTGTGGTTAAACAATAGTAAAGTATGACGAATATAACTATGAAGCACACCAATATACTTCATTAAAGTTTCATAGGAATCTAAAGGAATGTTTAGTGCAAGTGCTTTATTCCTAAATTCCTCTGTGAAACTTTGTACAGTCTCACCTTTACCTTGCCTCAAAGTTTTCCATTCCATCATTGCTTTATGTAAATACCCTAATGGATAAAACTTCTTCCTTATCTCTGATTTAAATTATGACCATGAGGAAATAAGATTACCACACTTACTTATGTCCTGTAGTTTTCTCTCCCACCATACGAGAGCGGTGCCTTCCAACCAAAGAGAAGCCAGTTTCACTTTAACTTCCTCTTTGTAAATATGTTGAACACGAAAATATACTTCAACATGTCGGATCCAATTATCTAGTTTTTCAGGATTAGCATCTCCATTAAACATAGGTAAAGAAAAATTTACATCAAGATTTAATAATGGTTTGTTAAAAGAGGCTTTATGGCTAGAATGTTGAGAGCGATGAGAATGCTCAGAGGAAGATGAACTAGAACTTGAAGGTGAAGATGGAGGCTCAAGAGGGTCTCCTCCAACCCCTCGATTTACTGAAGCATCATCATCTGCATGTTCTTCCTTTTTCTTCCCTTTCTTCTTCATACTCTTCTCATAATCTTCGTACATTCGTTCGACCATTTCTGACATGTGATAAAAGACCATGTGAACGTTTTTCTCCTGTTCATCACACTTGTCCTCTTCTTCCATATTCTTACTTCGGGATGCACGACCAAATTTGGGATTGAACGTCTTAAGAGTTCCTTCACCCTTCTTATGCTTGGCCCTAGTAAGCACTCATACTCAACAATTCAAGTCAAAGACGACTGCTCTAATACCAACATGATTCAGGATCTTTTTGTCAGGTAACTTATTAAATAATTGTATAAAATGAGAATAAACTAAAGTACACCATAAAGAAGGAAATTCTCAAAAGGAAAGAGACATAAGCATACAATATGAATACAAAGAACTTGATAACGGATTTCTTCCCTAGTGGAATACGTCTCAAGATCTTGCTCTCAAATGGGTAGGTCATTTTATTAACTCCACAAAATAATTGGGAAAAATACATAAGTATACCTCATTATGGAGTTAAGCTACATAAGGTTTGCTCAGATTAGAAAACTAACACCACCACTGTGTTCATGGCATCCTTTTACCTACAAATGACTGTCTCCATGCCTCGATCTGAGTCTGACAATTTCAGGCCTAAGAGACACCCCTGCCTCAATTACCGTGCCACTATCTCTGCAATATATGATGAATAACTATAGAAAAGTGTGCCCTAGTCCGTAGACAATCCGTACGGGCACGCTCAAACTCCTCTCTTGTGGTCTGTGTTGTTATGTCCCAAACTCTGGCCGAGGGCCTCCTTATATACTATCTCACGGGCGGTTGTGCATTGATGAGGCTGTTAGCCTAATCAACGAGCTGATGCTATTATAAGACTTTGGTTAGAGGAGGTCTCAGGGTCAAACTCATAGGCCTCTCCTCTATTTTGGTGTGTTGTTATAACAGGTTAGCGGAGGTTGCTAAACTGGTGGAGCGGTTTTAAAACTGGCAGAATTTTGGCGGAATATACTATATTTGTTGGCGAATAGTTGGCATAAGCCCCTAGGATGGAGGAGGTTATGGTCGTATGGGCCAATATATATAACCAGGGGCTGGGTCAAATTCTTATTCCCTTTCCTTTGGTGCATACATAAAACATTAGACTTAAATTAAATTTCAACCATATTATAAACCAGAAAAATAGCATGGTGTATTGGTAGCGTGGCGTTGTGGGGCATTTGGGCTAACAGAGAGGTCATGAGTTTGACTCCTATGGAGTCATATAATGTTTTCACACACCAACCATTGGAGGGGTGCCACATGGAAGCCCATGACTGGTCCATGTGGCACCATATAAGTTTTCAACGAAATTGACACTTTTCACAACCTGATTTTCCCACATGTCTGCCATCAATCTGTACGACCTTTCCATGTCATCCCATGCCAAATTAGTTGTATGGAATTGCCATGTGTCACCTTGAATTTTTTACTTTTGACCAAGTTTGACCTGATCTGTGATTGCTTATATATTTTGATTCGTAACTTCGTTTGACTAGCCCTTTTCACCGTTAGAAATATTGCGACGCGCTCTTCGCAATTATTCCCTTTTAACTGAGTTTTGGAAACTTTGAATTTTTTCCCTTATGTTGTCTGCTGAAGCCATTTTGAGAATCCTGAGTTGCCTCTCCACGTTATCAATTGTTCTTATCCTTTAYTGGATCCTTTTTGGATCAACAAGTCAATGCCAATGGAGTTAGTTCCTGTGCGTTCCAATGAAGGAACCCCTTTTCCCAAGGAATWWTTTTTCTTTCCTTCTTTTGGAAACGTTGGTCCTCCATGCATCTTCACACTGAATCATATGGGACTCACCATCGRGTTATCGGTTTGGTTGTTCCCCACTCTAGTGATATCAACTTTTCCTAGTGCTTTGAATGCACCTAATTATTTGGATTTAAGMACACCACCCATAAATCAACCTCATCTCAACCTTTCGCCTTCTTCACTCATTAGGTATCCTTCCCTTTCTCCTCCTTCTCCTAGTGAAAGCATTAAAGAGAGTATCTAGGTTGATAAGAAGAATAATAAATAGAAGGAGAAGAAGAAGAAGAATCATAAGGAGACCAATCCTCCAACCATGTCAGGTCATGTTGGATCGAAGAAACCACCTATTGTTAATCGTACTGGGAGTGTTGATAAAGTCGACAAGTCTAAAACGAAGAATCCTAAACCCAAATTCCCTTGCAGGCTTTGTAAGGATGACCATTTTCTAATGGGTTTCCCTGGTCTCCCCAAGGTCTTAGAAATGTGGTCTTCCATGTCATCTGCCCCCGTTTTACATGTTGGTGACACCCCATCAACTACTGACATTAAGGTTGATAATAAGAATAGAACCGTCGAATTTCCTTATATGTTATAAGAAGGGGATCATCACTCTCAAATTTTCCCTCATATGGACGAGACTTGTTATCTTTTGTAAAAGCTTTAAATTCCACTGGCTATCGTACGATCTCTTCCAACCCATCGTTATTTTATGGACTGGTCAATATGGTTCCATCCCCTATCAGTCTGGTTGATTAGGTGGTCAATATGGTCTCATCCTCAGTTGAACCAGTAACCCAAGTAGTTGATCCAGTTCCATCATTGGTTAGCCCCACTCTACATCTAAAGAGTGAACTCAAAGTGGTTGATCCGAGTCCATCATCAATCCATCCCACTCATCCCTTAAGGAGTGAAACCCAAGTGGTCACTCCGAGTCCATCATCGGTTGGTCCCACTCTTCATTCAAAGAGTGAATATGTCACCCAGGTCTACCTCGTTAATACTGATTCACCTGGACAAGGGGGCACTCCACTTGTCTCGATGGCGCCTCCTTCAAGCATTCAGATGATTTCTATTGATTAGAATCATTTGACAAAACCACATATTCCAAATCACCGTGCAATTTTGTGATATGAATATTCCTAACACTATAATAGACGAAGGTGCTTCTATTAGCATCTTATCCACAAATTCTTGGCAAGATTTTGGTTCCCCACAGCTTGCACCTGCCACTAAGAATCTGTTGACCTTTGACAGAAGAGTTAGTCGACCTTTAGGGATCCTTCCTCAGTTTTTGGTTATTTTGGGAGGAAAAATGGTCTATGTCGATGTTATGGTATTTCACAACCCCTTCAATTTTAACCTGCTCCTTGGAAGAGACTATTTCTATGTTATGAGATATTTTGTGTCCACTCTCTTTTGAGTGATATGTTTCCCTCAAAATGGAAACATAATAATGATCAACCATATTTCATTCATTGAACCTCATCTTATGGTCAACCATCCACCTTCCCTGAATGGTCCATACATGTCAGTGATATCCACCCTGTCATAGGTCAATTATGTAACGACACGTCCCATGCATTCAACTCCGAACAAGAGGGAATACCCCCCTTCTCCTTACTTAGATCTGGTAGTTGACAAGGTCATATAACAAAAAACATTTCAACACCTAAACAACATATCCGAAGAAATAAAATTCACAATGGAACTCGAAGAGAATGATAGCATCCCCTTTCTAGATGTTCTTATCAAGAGGAAAGGTAATGGGGATCTAAGACATGTGGTGTAGAGAAAAAAGAATCACACCGAGAACTATCTCCACGCAAACTCCCATCACCACCCCAACCAGAAACTAAGTGTCCTACAAAATTTAGCCACTAGAGCCATAAGAATCTCTGATGAAGCACACCTATATAAAGAAATAGATCACCTTACCAAGACTTTTAAAAACATAGGTTATAAACACAAATACATTACGAATGCAATAAATAGAGCCCTAAAAGAAACCCGTGATAAGCCCACCGTCCCAAAAGACCAGAACCCTAATAGAGATGCCTGCCTCCCTTACATCCAAGCAGTGACCAATAGGATTGCAAGAGTCCTCAGCAAAAATATATTAATACCTCCTTCAAACCACTTGAAACCATCAAACATAATATGAGATCCATAAAAGACAAAATCGACCCTCACAAAGGTAAAGGAATCTACAAAATAGAGTGCTCATGCGGAAAATGCTACATCAGTGAAACTGGTCGCTCCTTCCAGATCGAGATAAAAGAACATGGAGCTGACATTAATAATGAACGCATCCACACCTCTGCCCTAGCTGAACACTCCCTTAAAACAAGACACCATATCCGCCTTGAAGACACCAAAATCCTTGCCAAAGAAAATCACCTCTTTAAACGATGTATTAGAGAAGCCATTGAAATCCGTAAACATCCTAGCAAACTGAACAAAGATAGTGGGTTAGAACTAAGCGAAAACTGGCTCCCCTTGATTCATAATAAACACTAATAATATTTGATAAATATTATCCCAATATTAAGAGTAATTCATTAAAACCAATTTTATCAATAACCCCACCTAATTAGAAATCACTCCCGAATATAAAACACTTTTTAAAATATTTTTTCTCATTAAAGAATATTAAAAGACTTAAGAATTTACACACTCAGAATCTTAAACAATAAAAATTAAAACTAACCTAGCTCAAGATTAAAAAACTTATATTATCTTTAGACCTATAATTTTATAATAACTAAGATTTAAGCCTTAATTAATAAAAAACCTTTCAAGAAACATCAAAACCTTAAATAACAATAATAAACAAACCCTAAAATAACTCAATAATCTACTTAACACCTAAATATAAACCCTACTAATTACCTAGATTCTAGTTAATTAAAAYTAAATTAATAAACATTGATTTAATAATAAATTAAAATAAACTTTAAACCTAATAAAAAWYCCTAATAAAACTTAATCAGACTAATWAAKAATTTTACCAAATAACCTAGCTRACACCTAGATTTCACCTCAACTCTAGTATTTAAAACCAACTCTTCTCATCATTTGAACCCAGGCTCAATGTCCTGAAGATGGATCCTGATTTGGATCTGAAACATCGACAGACTATTGACAATATTGTGGCCATTCTGATCAATCATGAAAAATCCAACCACACAAATATTTTTAGTAAGGCATATATTCTGTATGGATATTAGAGCTAGATCTCCCTACCCTTATCGAGGTCGTTGAATTGTATTCCTTTCGAAATGTTTTTCCGCCATCTAGTGAAGATATCCTCGAAGCCATGACTGTTGTTTGTCCCTTGACATGTATTCCTTCCAGGGCATTTTCCTCTTCGAAGCCATGATCAAGGGAAGGTTATGAGAATAATTTCACTTCTATATAGCAAACTCATTAAAAAATGAAAGAGAGGTTTTGAGCATATTTTTTCTCTCTTAAGAAAGCTCATTAAAAAATGAAACAAAAATCTAGGGATTGAACCTAGAGCTATGATCATAGTTATTTTCCTGTGTCAAGCTTGTTAAAAAATGAAACAGTCACCTCTCCTGTCAATTCAAGTATTTTCTCTAAATCTTGCAAATATTGAGTCAAGTATTTCGTTATAACTCATAGAAGAACCTTCATTTCATCCACCATTATCCTTTTTCTCCATCTGGTACAAAATATTTTGACAACCTCAAAGTCGGCGAATGAAATGAAGCTTGGGGGCATGTCTCTAGCATTTGATTATCATTATGGAGTTAAGCTACTAGCTTCTCAAGCTGGGGAAAGAGTACCAACCACGCATGGGTATCCCTCAAAACCTTTGGAAATTACGTTGGGAAATTACAAGCATAGCTTAATTGTGTTTCAAGATTGTGTAAAAATGAAATCAATTCTGAGCTTATTCTTTGTTATTTCGCATGCTTGTAAATACATGAGAATGTGATTGAGTATAATTTTATCACTTTTTTAGACTCATAAAGGTTATATGAAAAAGGAACCCCCTGGAGTTTCCTTTAAGCTCTTTTCATACTCTCTAAACATGAAAATATTTCTGAGCAATCTTGTTCTCTTTCACACTCATTAAAGTGAATTAGAGAAAACGTATGTTGAGCGATAGTTTATCTCTTTTTCTATCTCATCGGACTAATTTACAAAAAAGGAATACCCTAATCATATGGATAGGAGAGTTATCCTAAGTATTATTTTATACTTTTTTAGGCTTGGGAGACTAAACTTACAAAAAATTCCATCTAGGAGTTTCCTTTAAGTGTTTTTCAAACTCTCTAAACATGAAAACCACTGATTTTACCTTCTTTGGGCTAGTAAAACTATGCATCGAAGGACCTATTTGAGTCCAATATGAGGACCCATATGGGAATGAACCCCTCCTTTTTTAGCTTCATTAAACATATGTCGAGGGAATCATCTGAAGGATGAACTATACTGAGCATCTGTTATCCTCCTCAAGCTTGTTAAAAAGGAAAGGGGTACTCATCTATCTGGAAAGGGGGGAAATTGAAAGAAGTGGGTCAAGGTTTTAGGAATCTTTGATGGCATCTATTGTCACCCTTCAACATGGAACCTATTTGCATCTCATATTACGGTTGGGTAATTTTTTTGTCTCTAGTTCATACCAATTCCATGTGTCCCCATACTTTTTTGTCCAGTCGAAAAGTTCTCTTATTGTTGTCACATTATAATCTTGGTACTTGTCGAGTCAATGTTGCCAAGTTAGTTTTCGTGGCTCATCATGTTCAAGGTAATTTTCACACCAAACCATCCATTTGCAGTATTACCAGTTTCCATTTCATTTTTCAGTCCATACTCATTTGATTCACCAGCTTACATCACTTTCATGTGGTAGTTTCATGTCGATTATTGGGGATACATCAAGGCCCTCCTTCGACTAGTATTTTCCTATCGACTTCAACACATCATCTGTGAATTAGAATTAGAAACCAATTAGTACCTTGGGACTTGCATGCCTCAATGGAAGGCCTCCTCACTTCTGACAACAGGTTTACATCATTGACCTTTGATCGGATGATTCCACGAATGTTCGACCTCAACTCATTTATTCACATTCATTGGAACATACTAGGATACCTTGGGAGTCATTGAAATCATTAGTAATTTCCATCACACTTGTTAACGATTTTCCTCAATGATCGGTAATCAAGTGGTTTCTACCATTTTCGACATCAAATCATCTATTCACATGGCTAGATCTATACCACATTGGGATTGGGACGAAGACCCTAGGTTGGCATTCACTATGTTATATGTTTTTTGCAGGCTGCGAATGAAATCATTTGAGAATGTTTATATATATATATTGTCATATATATCCACTTTGTATTGAGTCGAGGTTGTTTTTTGTCATATTGTATCTCCATTGTGTATTTTTCGTTGTTGTGATCAGTTCATGTCATGGAGGTATGCATCCACATTGTATCTCTGGTGGCCATATCCTTAGTCAGTGTTTTCATGGATCCACAGTGATTTGGTTGGTGGTAGTACTTTGATTCATATCATATTCCGAGAATAGATCCTCGGAAATGAAACATATATTAATATTTTTTGATGATTTTTCATCTTCTTCTAGGTTCTCCCACTCCAACACCCTTGCTTTGAATAATTTGTAAAGTGATTCGTCCATAATTTTCTCTTTCTACCTCACACTTTAGAGGGAATCTGTTACACATCAAAATGTCACACTTCAGTTATGCACCCTAAGTGTCACAGGTGTCGCAAAGTGTCACAAAGTGTCACAAAGTGACATATGCACCTTGGTATGTTTCACATTGATTACCACAAGTGTCGTATGCACCTTCCCAAGTATCGCATTCACTTTGTGAGGTGTCTCCACCCCTTGACACCATTGTGTGGGATTTACTGTAATGATGTGTATGATATCTAGGATTTACTGTAATGATGTGTATGATATATGTAGACTGTCCAGTGGAATCAAATAATTGTATGATATTTGTAGACTGTGCTTATATGATATGTGTAGATTGTGCAATAACGGAAGGGGATCATTTTGGAAAAAATGGTATTTTTAGTCAGAGATTTGTCATGCAAACATAATTCGATTTGATATATTGTTTGGGATTGTTTGAAATAAATATATTGAATCAACCATGGAAAATATCCATCATAGTAAGTACGTTGCAATTAAAAGTATTTTGTACCCATTTTAAATTTATAGAAGAATGTTACATGTGACCAAACAATTAAAATTTATAATACCGAGGAAAAATGTTAAAATGTTGATCTTATATTCTCCTTGCTTTCACTTGATATGTTAATGAAGATGTTGATATGTTAAAAAAACTTCCAATAGTATAGTAATGAAGATGTTGTAATACTATAGTAATGAAGATGTTGTAATGATATTTTCTTTGGATATGTTTTTCAATAGTATATTAATGAAGATGTTGTAATGATATTTTATTTGGATATGCTTTTCTATGGTGACATTTCTTCCCTATATTTTTAACTTTCCACAAGTCATAAGAGTTAGGGAGAATTGAATATTAAAAAAGGATTAATATGAAATATTTTGTATAAATTTTATTAAATAATAAATAAGTATAAATTAAGTGTTTTTCTTTCCATTTGAATATAAAAAAAATTAAGTGTAATTTTTTTTTATATATATTTTTAAAAGAAATTATACTCCACTAATACTCAATTATGTTTAGATCTATTTTAACTTTAAATTTATTATATGGAGGGATCAAATATCTTTATGCGAAAACATCATAAGTGTAAAATCTTGATAGATCTAGAGTTTCTATGGATTTGTTTCTAGAGTTTCTATAGATTTGGTTCTAGTAGTAGGTAGATGTTTGCATCAAAATTTTAGATAATCATCACTCTATATATGGATATGTTTTAGATGAATTTAATGATTTGAAATTGAATAAATATCATCTATAATCTAGAGTGCACCATCAAGTTTTCCATTCAAAAGTTACATCAATAATAAAGTAATAATGTTCAATGATTAAGAATGTGAATAATAAATGCATATAATAAATAACAAATAAATTACATAGTGATGAATTTTAATCTTTGTTCTTCAGTTCTTTTTTTATACACATTTCCTATCTTTCCCATATTTTCATATCGATCATATGCTAAAAGAAATTGATTTCGGAGACCATTCAAACCGTTAACTCAATATATTGCAATGAATACCATACCCTCTCTCTTTAGCTTTCCAATATTAATACTCTCTTTGCCTAACCCCTCATATGTTCTTCATAATTTTCTTTATATTTTGTTGCATGCTTTTTCTTTTATATATCTTAACGTTACAACAAAAAAAAGATCAATAATAACAAATACAGAAATATTAATAGAGAAATCACATCAAAGTAATGGAATTTAACTTATAATATAGAATCACTTTCACAGCATTATAATATGCATTTTGAATTTTTTTTGCACTATCTTGTTGTTGAAGTCGATACATGGAAGCAATTTTCTCTATTTCATTTATAAAAACAATGTAATGAACCATTTTTCAATAGATCATTACTGAAAGCAACTCAGCCTATTGTTTTGCATTATATCATAGTTGAAATCAATGCAACTACTTGATGACTTTTAGGCATATTTCACACATAACATATCTTGTATGAGAAAATAGCTAGACTACATGCCACTAAAATCAATGCACTAGAACAATTCTTCTTTCTTTAATTTTTATCCATTTCAATTATACGACTCACTTCAATAAAACCATAGAAATATCATTGAATCAATCATAATTTCCAAAGGTGTAGACCTATATTTGATAATTATAGTTCCCTATGCAAAAAAAAATTAAAGAATTATAGTTTCCAATGCAAGGTTAAATGGTTAGATTAAAAGTTTAGTAACTTTAACTTAACATACTAATTTATACCAAGTACATTCCTTCTTCTTTGGACTATGATTGATAAGAGGTGGTTATGAGTGAATTTAAATATCTTAATGCAATATATCATGTTTTATAATTGTTTTTGTTCGCATTAGGGGTTTCATAATTACAATTTTGAATAGGGTAATCAACATTTCTAAACGTGTTTGTATTTTATAATCGCAATTATCAATATAAACAAATTTTAATAATTATAGATCGTCCAGTGGAATCAAATGATTGTATGATATTTTTAGAATGTGATTATATGATATGTGTAGATTGTGCAATAAAGAAAGGGGATCATTTTGGAAATATTGGTCCTTTTAGTCGAAGCTTTGTCATGCCAACACAAGTTGATTTGATATATTGTTTGGGATTGTTTGAAATAATATTTAATCAACCATGGAAAATATCCATTACAGTAAGTACATTGCAATTAAAAGTATTTTGTACCCATTTTAAATTTATAAAAGAATGTTAGGTGTGACCAAATACAATAATTAAAATTTATAATATCGAGGAAAAATGTTAAAATGTTGATCTTATATTTTCCTTGATTTCACTTTATATGTTAATGATGATGTTGATATGTTAAAAACGATTCCAATAGTATATTAATGAAGATGTTGCAATGATATTTTCTTTGGATATGTTTTTCAATAGTATATTAATGAAAATGTTGTAATGATATTTTCTTTGGATATGCTTTTCTATGGTGACATTTCTTCCCAATAGTTTTAACTTTCCGCAAGTAATAAGAGTTGGAGAAAGTTATAGATTGAAAAAAGATTAATATGAAATATTTTGCACTAATTTTATTAAATAATAAATCAATGGAAATTCATTGTTTTTCTTTCCATGTGAATATAAATAAATAAAATTAAGTGTATTTTTTTTTAATATTTTTTTTAAAATGAATTTATACTTCACTAATAATCAATTATGTCTAGATTTATTTTAATTTTAATTTTATTATATGGAGGCATAAATCTCTTTATGCAAAAACATTATTTTTTAAAGTATAAAAGTTTGATAGATCTAGAGTTTTTATGGATTTGGTTCTAGTAGTAGGTAGATGTTTGCATCAAAATTTTAGATAATCATCACTCTGTATATGGATATGTTTTAGATGAATTTAATGATTTGAAATTGGCTAAATATCATCTATAATCTAGAGTGTACGATCAAGATTTTCATTAAAAAGTTACATCAATAATAAAGTAATAATGTTCAATGATTAAGAATGTGAATACTAAATGCATATAATAAATAACAAATAAATTACATAGTGATGAATTTTAATATTTTTTCTTCAGTTCTTTTTTTATACACATTTCCTAGCTTTCCCATGTTTTCATACCGATCATATCCTAAAAGAAATTGATTTCAAAGACTATTCAAACCTTTAACTCAATATATTGCTAGACTATATGCCACTAAAATCAATGCACTAGAACAATTCTTCTTTCCTTAATTTTTATCCATTTCAATTATATGACTCACTTGACTAAAACCATAGAAATATCATTGAATCAATCATAATTTCCAAAGATGTAGACCTATATTTGATAATTATAGTTCCCAATGCAAAAAAATTAAAGAATTATAGTTTCCAATGCAAGGTTAAGTAGTTATATTAAAAGTTTAGTAACCTTAACTTAACATACTAATTTATACCAAGTACGTTCCTTCTTCTTTGGACTATGATTGATAAGAAGTGGTTATGAGTGAATTTAAATATCTTAATGCAATCTATGATGTTTTATGATTGTTTTTGTTAGCATTAGGGGTTTCATAATTACAATTTGAATAGAGTAATCAACATTTCTAAAGGTGTTTGTATTTCATAATCACAATTATCAATATAAACAAATTTTAAGAATTACAGTTCCCAATGCAAGGTTCATATTACAATTTTAATCACTTTAACTTAGCAAATGAATTTCTAGAAAAACATGTTACTTATTTTTACTTATTTGAATTGTGATTAATAAGATATTTAATACAGTGTTGTAATTATTCACTTGTATATAATTTACTATTCAAATTTGTGATTTTAACTTTTCTTTTCATGATAGTGTTGATTTTATTTCCTTTTATTTGAAATTAGGTTTTAATTTTCCCTTTGTCTATGTAAAATATACTATTTGAATAAGTTTAAAGAATTCCACTAATTATTATTTCAATTAACATGTCATTTCCTTGGCATGATATTATTTTGAATTTATATTCATCCCTAGCTTGTCATTTTCTGCATTATTTTTATTTCCTTTTATAAATTGATAACCACCATAATGAAAATAAAGTCCACTTTAGTTATTTTAAATACTTTGTATTTAAAGGTAGGTAACAATGACATTTGTTGGTTTTAGGTTTTACCTAAAAAACACCTCTTCATTTATTTTTTCTTTCAATTATCATAAAGTTGATAATAATTATAATTAGTCAATAACTAATTCATATAGAATTATTATAATGATATTTTTCTATTTTATTCTATTTTCTTTTTCACAAGAAAAAAAGTCTAAATTTTATTTCAAGAAGAAAGAAAATTTACATTTTGTATAATGCATGAGCATGCATGTATTTAATCATGCCTCCCTTCTAAAAAGGGGCATATGCATAAAAATGTTTCTAGAAAAGAGCACAAATCACTCTTCTCTCCAAAATAAGCAAAGCCAAGGACTGGGTGTTTAACACAACCTCATTAAAGAGGAGAATTCACATACCTCTAGCATACACCTGCCAAAACGTTTGTTGTTGAAGCTGAGGATGCCCTCATTTAGTGAACCTGTATATTTATGAACTAAAAAATAACCATCTATCATATTGGACAATGTGAACTACTAACTGGTGGACCAACTCATATTACCAAGAATTAATAGATACTAGAAAAATAAATACAAGTCTAAACTATGAATCATATACATAACTTATCAGAAGAGAATAATCATAAGTGTGGAGCATGGCCTCCATAATCCACTGTGTCTATAAAAGGTCTGTGATAATATTCAAATTGTGAACCACCTCTGAATTCTATTATATGCCATTTCTCGAAAACTAGGAGAGTACCTTCCTTAGAGAGCTTGTTTGCTTCCGTGTTTCTTTCCCTGTAAACATGACGAATAGAGAAAGTTCTATAAGTATCCATGATAATAAAAAATTCATTCAATAGAGGGATAAGAATGATATTATGACACTTTTGAGATTTTCTAATCCAATTTATAACAACCATTGAGTCACCAAAAATTTGAAGATTGGATACCCCTTTTTCCCTGAAAAAAATTCAAGAGTAGTGTTAATGCCATCAATTCAACGAAATTATTTCACCCTTGTTCTAGACACATTTTTATTTTGAAATAGTGAGAATATAAAAAATACAAGACATCACCTCCACCACAGAATTGTCCATTGTTTTTTGAAGCTCCATCTAAATAAGCCCATGGGTGAGAGTGATCCATTGTTTCTTCCTCCACTTACCTGATCGATGGGGCATCTTTCCCTTGTGGGAAGTGTGAGAGGATGTTGAGGCTTTGAGAGACTATATGTTCAGGAATGGAAGATTTATATTAGATAAAATGCATGATTTCCAGGCGAACCACACTCCCCAACTTATTAACAATGGGAAAGATTTTACATTATAAATTTTGGGGTTGTGTAGCCACATTCCCCAGGCCTCTTCAATGTTTTGTCCTTGCCAAAAACAGTGTTGAATAAGGGTTCTTGAACATTTTGTCCATATTTGAAGTACAAAGGGACAAAAGAGGAAAAGGTGTGTGATTGATTCCTCATCAGACTTGTAGAGTGGACACCAAACCATACCTTCCAAGACTTCGTGCTTCATTATGTCCCATGTTGGCTCCTTGTTCCTAATCAAGCACCATAAGAAAATTTGGGCTTTTAAAGGGGATTTTATTTTCCATACCCCTTTCCACTACCAATAGGGTTCCTTATGATGAAGGTCAATGTTTAATTGAGTGTAGCCTACTTTTGGCATATAGATTCCATGCAGGTTATGTTTCCATACTAGTTCATCCTCCTTATCAATAATACAAATTTGTCTTATTTTGAGGGCTCTGATGTAGGCATCCCATACCTCTATGAATTCCTCTCCTAGCCCCAACTGTAAGGAATACATCCACTCTTGGCCCAACATAGATGTTCTATGCAAGTCAATGATCTAGAAAAGGTGGAAGAGACCCTGGTCTTGGAGAATTTCAATTAATGGTTGGGGGAGAGATGACTCCTGCCACTACCCGGCCATGGATCATGTCCAATTCTGTCTTTTGTTCCCTTTCCTACCCGCTAGGAAAGTCCTTCCCCCACCATTGGGAATGAATTTACAAGAGCTTTCCATATTATAGTGGAGTTTAATGTCTCCTTTATGGGTTTTCTAATCCATTCTTCCACCGAGTCTGGGAAAATATATTTCTGGGAAACCAATTTTGTCCATAGGTTTTTATTCTATTCTATTATTATTAGTTAATAATAAATATGTTTAAATAATTAATATTAAAAACATGATTTTATAAATTAAAAATAAGTAATTATTTTTTTTAACATTTTATTATTATTTATTAATTTTGTTTTGTAAATAAAAAGAGATTGTATTACCTTGAGCTAGCAAAAGATACACATGTCTAAGTATACACCAAAAATTGCCACATGTTCTACCACATAAGTGGAAACCAAAACAAGTGGAAAGTATTGTTCAGAGATCAAAAGATGAAATATGTCTTAAAGAACATGGGGACTTGCCACTTGTTCTACCACAAGCGTGGAAATTAGAATAGGCAGTCGATCGAGTTCCCTGACCATATAATGAACTAGAACCAGATTTTGAATTTCAAAAAAACTTATCACTAAGACCAAAGAAAAAAATAGTAAGGAGACTAGACATGAGGAAAACCTGGGCATCCATCCTGGCAGACTTTAAAGGCGTATGGATGACAACATGTCAAGCATCGTCTTTTAATAGGCTCGCCTGACAGGGAGTTGAACAAGACATCCAGGTTCTTGTTGAGGGTATGTTGGTTGTGCAGTTGCTCTGCCAAATACTTTCGAATCTCAAAAATCAAGACCAAGTGGTCTTTGATGAGCTGCAGGAGCTGGGAGCGAGATGAGCATGTTCTTCTATGTAGGTCTATCGATGGGTGTCATCCTCATTCCAACAATCATCCCAATTTATTCTGGGGTCCTCGTCATTGGCATCGGCATAATTCTTACAGTAATCCTCCATCTGAGGAGGGATTTCCTCTTCAACCATACAACTTGTCCCGATTGGCTCAGGAAAATTCAAAAGGGTGCTAGTACCTGTGACCGATCGCTACTCCAGGGTGGTCTTCTACAAATTTGGAAGAATTTCATCTCGGTTAGGAGGAATCTCCTCTTCCACCGAGAAACCTCCATATAAATTCTCTGAGTTAGAGGGATATAAATTCATATCTGTGACCTCACACCAATTTTGGTCGGTGTGGAGTAAGCGGACTGAGATGCCTCCTGAGAGGGGAAAGAAAGAGGTCGGTCTCATGTGCTTATGCCTTCCGACCTAATTGTAGTAGGCTAGCCCACGTGAATACTTTCGTCTCTTGTGATGCATGGCTAGGAAAAGTGTTTTGGGGGGGGGGGGGGGGGGGAGGATGGTCGGGTGTCTATAAGTGCGAATGAATATCAGAGGGAGAGCTTGGAGCATAACATCCAGGAGAAGATGGTGTTAAGCCCTAAATAGTGGCTCATTACCCCTTAATTGGGGCATATTATATTAGTAATGTTATTTTATTTATGTCGGTTTTAGTCCATTAGTTGTAATTATACCTCCTAGTCTCCTATATATACCAAGGAGACATTTTCATTTTGAGTCATCTTGAGACATTTTCATTTGAATCATCTTGTAATTGTACATTTATGTGGGCATAAGGAGGTTGCACCCTCGAAGAGGATTATTATCTAAGTTTCTCTCCTTTTCAAAGTGTTGAGTACTTATTCTGAGGTTTTTCTATGCTATATTGATATTTGGTTCCTAACATATGGTATCAAAGCTTAAGGTCTTGGGGTTTCGCTACTAGATCTGAGACACCTTGGCATTTTCGCTATAAACTTTTTTCTACAACGTTTTAGAAGGAACGTCTTGGAGGATATTTAGTAGACGAAGAAAGGTATGTTTGGTTAAAATTTCATCTCTTGAGGCCTTATACGTTCAGAGATACATCCTGTAGAAGATAGGGTTATGGAATCCTCCTGAAATGTGTCATTGCGGAATTTTCGCTATAAAACATTTTCTATAACGTTGCAGACCCCAAACAGTGGAGTATATTCAAATAAATTAGTAAGGTATCTATGGTAAAACGTTCATCCTCTAGGTCATTTTAAATTTGTAGATACACCCTGTGGAAGATAGGGTATCTGACTAGTCCTATTTCCTAGTCTCAAGAAGGTATTCTAGGTAAAACAATCATAACTTCTTCCTAGAGTATCCAAATTGAGTGAGACTGGTTTCATTGGATAGTGGACAGTCTGGAGTATTCTTGGTACGAGTTTCAGAATTTTATGTCAATCATTTTGTGTGGGGCACGCATACAAGTGAGATCTCCTGGAAAGGCCAAAAATCAGCAAGTTGTGGGGAAGTTACCATAAATTCCACTTGGCACATCCAATTTTGATCAAACCTATGGCATTGCAAAGAAGAAAT
>JZKD02S0845506.1:387445-409644 GCA_000966675.3 Picea glauca | reverse complement strand
TACTATGGCATACAAATTGGAGTTGCCTGCATCTTCACGAGTACACCCAGTTTTCCATGTTTCATGCTTAAAGAAGGGTATAGGTGACAAGATCCCAGTTCAAACTATATTGCCAAAACTTGACGAGGAATGAAAAATTATATTGGATATTGAAGCCATCACTCACACAAGAATTCGCCAGCTGAGGAATAGATCCGTTTCAGAGTATCTCATTAAATGGAGGAAACTATTGGCTGAAGATTCCACTTGGGAAGATGAGTCTTTTATAGAAGAATCTAGAGTTACTCAAGTATTGCGAACAACACTTGTCTCAAAGGGAGGGGCATTTTAAGCCCTAAATAGTGGCTCATTACCCCTTAATTGGGGAATATTATATTAGTAATGTTATTTTATTTATGTCGTCTTTAGTCCATTAGTTGTAATTATACCTCCTTGTCTCCTATATATACCAAGGAGACATTTTCATTTTGAATCAACTTGTAATTGTACATTTATGTGGGCATAAGGAGGTTGCCCCCTCAAAGAGGCTTATTATATGATTTTCTCTTTTTTTCAAGGCGTTGAGTACTTATTCTAAGATTTTTCTATGCTATATTGATATTTGGTTCCTAACAGATGGTAAACTAGAGGTAAATGCCAGAGATAAAACTCCATGCGAGGATAAATCAACATGATGGAGGAATTGATGGCTCTGATAGCCATGAGTGCTCGGTTAATGTAGCTTTTATGCTTCGTACTTGTACAAAGGGGCCAAACTCAAGTGACCATTAAGACTACCCTTCCTTCCCAACACATTGAACCTTGGCAGAAATGAATGCTAGGAATATCGACTGGATAGAGAAGGAGGGTGGCACCGAGGGGCTTTAACTGCCTTCATTTCCAGTGTGCCTATTGACATGTGTGCTCCATATGTGACCCCATTCAAGGGGGGGCATTCTTGAAGAGATAATTCTTGGCACTGCTTTAATAGTTGTGAATTTGGAGTTCTACCTATGTAGTGACTCACTCATTAGCTAGTATGTATTCTACTTTGTTGGCCTCTCGTTTTATGTGTGAGGTGATGAGAGTAAAGGGAGGAAGTAGTAAGTCTTGTAGAAGAGAGAGGGGAACTTTGAGGCACCAACTGGGTGTGATTTTCTCCATATCCGAGCCATGGATAATTTTTGTGGCTAGCGAAATGATGAATTTTCAATCTTCTTCTATTATTAAGGGTTGCATATTCAGGTTTGAATTTAGTTGAATTCCTTTGATGAGGCCCCAAAGCTCTCTTGATTTTTTCATGTCATACCCCAAAAATTCTTCTCTGAGATGCTTTATTTTCCCTATGCTATCTCTTATCACCGCTCCAAAGCTTGTTTGCCTAGGATTTCCCTTGGAGGCTCCATCAAATTTCATCTTCCAAATAAAAAGGGGGGACTGCTACAAATGGAAGGGCTTTAGGTTAGAGGGATGGGGGGATCTGAGAGAAGGAGAGAGGATTTGGGAGTATTCTTCTTCCAGGTGGAGAGAATGATGGATTATGGTGGAGCAATTGGGATATCATCTTGAGTCTAGGGTTGAATTTGAATTGTTTCCCAAATACTTACAGTGATATTGGAGAAGATAGCTGAGGGGGTGGAGTTCTAAGAATGGAAGATGCATCGATTTCTTTCTTTCCAAATCTTCCAAACGATGAGACATGGCATGAGTTTCCAAATTCTGTTTAGAAGTGGGATTTTGAAATCCCTCAAGCCCCAATTTCTGGTAGTGTTGAGAATGATTGTCCCGTCTCATTTAGTTTACCTCATGATTATTGTATCTTTATTCCAGATCATATTGATGATGGGGCATTGGTTAAATATGTGCTCCATGGTTTCTTCCTGTTGCTTACAAAAGTGACAAATGGAAGGCCCAACGAAGCCCCATTTCTTGAGGTTATCCTAGGTTAGTAGTTTGTTATGGACCAAGAGCCAGATAAAGGTAGAGACCTTTGGCCAGAGATTGGTCTTCCAGATTATGTGCCAAATGTGATATTTAGTCTTCTTGTGAAATTTATCTTGAATTTGATAGGCCTCCTTGATTGTGAAAGTGCCTGTTGGGGAATGCCCCCAATGAAGAATGTTTTTTTCTGTACTGATTCAAATTTTTCTATTTCCTACTATTTCTAGCCATGTTTCATCTCAAAATTTTATGATAGATGAAGATATTGAGGGAGTTGTTTCCAACTATTCCAAGGGGGGGGTTGTTGGCTATTAAGCCAGAGATATGCTACTTTGTGGTGTCTCAACTCTGGAAGGTAACTCTGAAAGAGAAGTAAGATTTCAAGAGTTTGCAAAGGAGGGTTTTATTGCCGAGCATCTGTCCAAAATTGGGAGCATTGTCCATTTCAAACTTCCCAAAAGGTGTTCTTTTGGATGAGTCGACGATCGCACCAAGCCACATTCCAAATATTAGAGCCTTGAATTTGATTGTTAAGTCTTATGAATTTCTCTTGCTATAGATGGGGGGTATATTTTTGTTGCCAGAGTCATGCCCAGAGTTCATGTGGGTATTTTAGCCAGTGTCACCAAATTTTTTCTCCCATGAAATTGTTGAGCTTTCCTGGATCACAAAGACCCAATCCTCCCAAAGCGGTGGGATTGCATATTTTTTACCAACTGAACAAGGCCCATTTTTCTCCCTATTTGTGACCATGCCAGAGGAAGTTTCGCTGAAGGTTTATTATCATTTTGATGATTGTTTGTGGAGCTGCAAGAGATGAGAACATATAGGGCATAATGGATTGAGGAACCAATTTCAGGAGGATGATCCTTGCAGGGAGATTAAGGGTTTTGAAGGTCCATGAGCTGAGGTGATTGGAGATTGAGAGGATAAGGGAGTTCTAGGAAATGTTTCTAGCTACTGAATCTGTCAGGGGTAATTTCAGGTACTTGGATGGAAGGGAGAAATGAGGGATGCCAAGGAGGTGGGAGATTTTTTGTTGGATTGCAGGGGGTGTGTTGAAAAAGAAAAGTTGTGATTTCTCCATATTGAAGGTGGTGCTATAGGCTTCACTGAACTCTAAGAGAATGGTTCGTAGTTTGGAATATTCTATAAGGTAGCTAGAGAGGTAGTGGGGGGGACCAAAGGTCCCATAGTGATAATAGTGGAGGCCATTCATTGTAAGGTGGACTAGGTCCACTATATTATTAAATAAGACCCACTATGGTAGTTAGATATAATAAATGGGTAATTAGATATAACAAATGTAAGAGGACTTCTTAGAAGGTTCTACTTCTAGAAGATTCATCCTATAGAATGTTCTTAGGTGATGGTAGCACTATATAAAGGGGTTCAAGCAATGTAATGAGAGATAAAGAGAAGTATTGTATTGTGGAATGGTAGCTCAATAAGAGGATGCCCCCTCAAAGAGGCAAGTGAATAAGAGATGATCCCTTCCATAATAGGATCCATATATGGTGTTACCCTACCTCAAGGGTTTTGGATATTTCTTGTGTTACCCTTCCATAATGGTTTATGGTTTATTCTTGGTTATTTCTGAAGTATATTTGCAGATCTGGTATAGGTACTTAACAAGTGGTATTAGAGAAATATAGAAGAAACCACACTTTATGAGGATGAATCTTCTAGAAGTAGAACCTTCTAAGAATTCCTCTTATATGTATTATATCTAATTACCCATTTATTATATCTAACTACCATAGTGGGTCTTATTTAATAATATAGTGGACCTAGTTCACCTTACATTGAATGGCCTCCACTATTATCACTATGGGCCCTCTGCCCCCCCCCATTACCTCTCTAGCTACCTTACATTCAATCCCCCTTATGAAAACATTTTCCTCAACGCTTGATGTACAACCATATACCAGGGTCCCATGGATAAGTGTGGACCATAGTGCTAAAGTAGACTAGAGAATCAGGGTCTCATTGTGAAATGGAAGCCACCATGCTGAAGTAGTCCAACCGCCATTGTAAACCAGGGCTTCATGTCCAAGTTCTCATTTGAACTCCACACGGAAGATATGGACACCCAATAACCAACTTAAAATGATGCTCCCAATATTGACACCTATCATGTCGATCCAAATAAGAATATCCAGCCACATAGTGGGAAAGGGTCAACATTGAATCTACAAGGAAAAATACCATTGTAGAATATGCAGGCTGGACGCTGGTAATCATAACTAGCTCTTAATGTGGGACATTGATGTTCTCTACAGAAGGTGGAGTAGAGTCATCAAATAAAATATGGAAGTGGTTGGCATCCCAAAAATGACAACTATCCATATACCAATCATCGTAATCGGCATCGAGATCATAACAAGCATATATTTCTTTATTATACTCATCCTTGATGTCCACCATAAGAAATCTCTCCTGCATGTTATCCAATGAATCTTGAATACTATGAAAACTATCATTGAGGCCATCTTCAAAGGCATCAAATTTGTCATTCAATGTGTCATACAATTGGGATTTGAATGCTTCAAGAATTTCTTTGAGGTTTTGAGAGGAAATATCCATTTGATCACCCTATGAACTCTTCGGTCTCGCGTCCATCATGAAAAAACCCAAAAAATAGAACAATAAATTCCAGCAAAAAATCGCGGCGTTTTCTGGAAAACCCTGAAAAACAGTTGAATTTAAAATGCTCATAACTTCACTTCCCGGACTCCGTTTTGGCTGAATTTTTTTTGAAATTGGGTGAAATTGTGAGAGGAACTCAGATATGTAGTTTTTTTGGGCAAATTGGGTCTCTATATTCTATAAAATAAAATAAAAAAAATTGTGTTGTCGTCCACGGAAAAAACTCTGAAAAATTGTAGATTTTAAAACTTCAATATCTTGACTTCCCGAACTCCGTTTAAGACAAAAAAAAAATTCAAATTGGGTATTTTTCTAAGAGGAAATCATATATACAACCTGTTTCTACAATTTTTTCACACAAATATAACAAAAATTTCTATAATGTCATGGCCCTTTGTTTTCTTCTTCGAAAAAAAATCGGCAAAACTAAAAATATTTGCCCACAATGTCTGCCAAGGAAAGTGCTCTGATACCACTGGTTAAGAACCTATACTGGACCTAAAAATATAATTCAAAAATAATCAAGAATAAACCAAACCAGTCGCCATAACAATAACACAAGAATATAGAGAAAACCCTTGAGGTAGGGCAACACCATACAATGGATCCTATTATGGAAGGGATCACATAATACCATACAATGGAGGAAACCCTTGAGGTAGTCCTTCCATTTGTACCATTCGATATTGAGGCATATAAATACCTCCCAAAATCTTCATCCATGATTACAAAGAGGAAAGGGGAGAGTGGGTCTCCTTGAGAGATGCCCCGGGTGGGGGAGAAGATCCTAGAGGGGATATTATTGACTAAAATGGTGAAAAATGTTTAAGAGGTGAGTTTCATGATCCAGGCTATCTAGTCATTACTGAACCCAAAATATAAAATAAGAGAATGCATGTATTGGCAATTTAGTGTGTCAAAATCTTTAGAGAGATCAATATTTATGAGCATACCTGGATTTTGAGTGGTCTTGAGCGAATGAATAATTTTGTGAACGAATTTTACGTTGTCCATGATGTTCCACCCCTCCACATATACTGACATTTATTTGGATATGATGCAAGGAAGAATGGGTTTGAGATGGAGCGTTATGTCCTTTGTGATGATTTTATATATGACGTTGCAGAGTGAAATCAGCCAAAAATGATTTGGGTTGGCGATGAGTTCCTCTTTAGTAATCAAGGTGAGGAAAGTGGCATTAAGATATGATAGAACCTACTTTGAGGTTATGAATTCCTCCACAATATCACATACCTCTTTGCAAACCATTGGCCAATAGTAATGGAAGAAGTCAGTAGTGAAGCCATCCTACCATGGGGCCTTGCTCGAGGGAATTTCCTTGATAGCTTGATTAACTTCCTCCTGCAAGATTGGTCTCATTAGGGATTTATTTTTCTTACGGGTGATTAGGGTAGGGATATGCTTTATGATCCAACAGATGGAAGGCTCTCTATCAAAAGGGGGTTATGAGAGAAGATATTTATAGTAGGTTACTAAATATTCCTCAATATTTGCATGGTATAGTAGTGTGTTTCCCTGTGAGTCCTCAAGATTTTTAATGTGGTTGATGTAGCGTCTGTGGAACATGGAGTGGTGGAATAAATTTGTATTTCCCCCCCTCCTTTAGCCATTGAAATAGGGATTTATGATTCCAAAGGATCTCCTCCTTTTTGTGGCGATCAACAAGTTGTTTCTTTAATATCATTCCCTCCTATAGCAAGGTATTTGAATATCGCGAGACGATGGATTCTTGTCGAATGTCCTCCATGTGTTGTTCAAGGGATTTTTGAGAAAGGAAAATGTCACCAAATACATTTTTATTCCAATCTTGAAGATGTTGTTTGAAAATTTTCAGGCGTTGTTGGAATCTGTACATCTTGGTTCCATGCTCAATTTTTGCATTGGCCCACCAGGTGTGGGAGATCTCTAACAAGTCTGGGTGGGACAGATAGAATTTCTCAAAGTGGAAGGGTTTATACTTTGTAGTTGTGGTTGTGTTTAACCATGGCTGGACTGGCCAATGATCTGAGCCATATTTTTGGAGGATATCAACCTCAATTTTTGGGCCCTCAATCATTAGGTTTTCCAAAATTAGAAAATGATTCAGTTAGTTGGGAATGTGTTGGATCCTCACCCATTTATTGGACTAGGTAAAGGAGCCATTCTTGGTCTCAATGTTGATTAGGTTGAGGTTGTTTATGAGGTGGAGAAACTTGTTGTTGTCTTGGTTCAAGCATTTCAGACCCCCAATTTTTTATTCTAAAGTGAGGATGATGTTGAAATCTCCTCCCAAAATCCATCACTCTTGTCCTCTTAGTGTGTTGATATAATTGAGACTATCTAAGAAGTGATATTTCTATTGATTGAGTTGAGAGCCATAAGAATTAGTAATGACTCCTGATTTGCTAGATCCTATAACACTATATTTTGTGGTGATTGTACCTACTGTTGAGAAGGTCGGTTCTAGAATGATTGTGGTCAAGTTCCAGAGGATATATAATCCCCCTTCTTCCCCCTTGGATTCGGTATAGGTGAAGTTACAATGCGTCCAACATATTTTGAATGCTTCTTCTGCCATATTTCCTGCACATTTGGTTTCGTGGAGTAATAAAATATCTGGGTCTTTTGATCTGACATAGTTTCGGAGGATCCTTTTTTTGGATCTTCTATTGAGACCTCTAATATTCCAAGTGATTATCTTCATCATACTTAATTACGGGGAGAGAGAAAAGAGCCTTTCGAGAGGTGCTATATTTGACCTGCGTTAATTATTGATTATCCTACCTCTTTGATTAGTTGATGTGTCAATTTGCGCCCACGTATCTTTCCTTCTTTCTGGTTCCACTTATTATCTTGATCTAGCTCCAACTATATTCCTAAGTGAGAGGTGGTACCTATTGTTGAATAGATGAAAAACTTTTGTACTTTTCTGAGTTGCTCCACTAGCATGGATTGTAGTTCTTTATGGTTGAGTGCTTCCTCAAGTTTGTCGAGGTTGATGTCCTCAAGTCCCCTTTCACCTATCTGCATTATGATGTCACTTTCATCGTCATATGGGTCTTTACCTGATGTTGTGTGGGCTTGGGGATCATGACTTGGGATTTTCTCTAAAACTAGATCAAGGGTTTGTTTTTATTTACCTTTTCCTTTTCCTGGTTCTAACGTTTTGTGGGGGTTTTCAACTTCGTCTGTATCTGATAGGTTGCTAAGAGCATGAAAGGAATTGTTGGTGGGGATCTTCCTACTTCCATTTTGTGTGGATTTGTTCGAGGTCTATTTCTTGCATCCATGCACTTGGGTGAAGCCATCTTGTTTCTTTTCTTCTGTTGTTGGTTGAGCTGGTGCATTGAGGAGGAAATATTTGAAGAGATGCCCATGTTTGTGACATTTTCGACATATGAAATGGATGTGTTCATAATAAATGGTCTGATTCCATTCTTCATATTGATACTCTATGGTGATTGATCCTAGTATGGCTTTGGAGATGTTCATCTAGACATAGATCCATGCATAGGAAGTGTATTTTCTCTTCTTTGTAGCTTCTAAGGATTTGACATACCTTCCTATCATATTTCCAATGCCCATTAGGATTTCCTCAAGCCAGAACTCCTGGGGTAGAGAGTATAGGTGAATCCAAAGAGGGGCACAAGCAAAGTCTTCCTTTTCTAGGCATAAACGATATGTCCAAAACCTTAGATACAACTCGGATGAGTTGTAGAAGTAAGGAGAATTTTGAAAACCCTATATTTTTCCTCCAGACTGTAGAAGATGATTGTTTAGAAGCCCTTCGAGCTTAGCTTCATCTCATAGTCGCCTTTTGTATTCCACCAGTGCTTTATCCATTTCGCGAGATCCATTTCTGATGGCTATATCCCTAAAAATTTTCCAATTAAGGCGTGATCTTTCATAAACTACGTGTGTTCTCCTACCTTGGTAGATTTTATTACATTTTTTTGTGTTGTTGGTGCTTGATGTATACATTTTCCTAGTTCCCAGTTCCGAGATGCCTTTGGATGCGATGACTGAGCTTCCATTTCCATGCTTTTTCTTGAGCCTTTTTCTTCTTGTAGCAGGTGATATATGAGCGCAACGGTGGTTTGAAGGAAGGTCGTTGGGATCTGAACCCATCCTTTTCATTGGTTGTGGCATTATTGCAAGAGGGGTTTTCACCCCCGCATCTGAGTTCATGCTGCGCGGACATGTCCCACCTTTTTTGCGGGTGCAACGATGCTCAGATCGATGCATAGGGTAGAGCATGAAGCCCATGTAAACCATATCTCCTCAAGAACCATTCGACGGGTTCGAGCTATTATTATTTATTATTTAAATTAATATAGTCATTTTATTTATTTTTGGGATAATATTCGATGTTTTAACTAGATTTAGATCATGGTTAAGGTGATGCTTTTACCTAAATTTAACTTGGTTAATTTGTTATTTGAACATTATAATCCTTTTAAATTCATTAAGAGGTTGAATAAAGTTTGATTTTTGACAATTAGCTCTATTTTATTTTTTCAATTTATTATTTATTATTGGGATATTATATTTCTTTTAAATTGGTTAAAACTTTTAAAATTTTGTTATAATTAAATCTTTTGTTTTTTAAATAATTAAATAATGGATTATGGAAAGATCATTATGATTAAATTTTAATTTTCATAAATCGGTGAAAAATGGTGGGTTGATGATTGGAATTCTTTTATGTCGAGGTATAATATATTTAAATTAGTTGGGAATTATATTAATGTCTACGGTTTTGAACGAGAATAATACTTGTTTGCATTTTTGAAAGAGATATCTTATTTCTAACATTATATCTCTATGGTTTTGAATGAGAATAATACTTCTCTATGTTTTTTACCTTTTTTGACGAGAATAAACTCTATTTTTACTCTCAGTGATGCAAACCATAACACTTCTCTACAGTTTTGAGCTCTCATTGAGGTGAATAATCTCTTCGGCTTTGAACTCTGATTCAAGTTTAATTTAAAAAGACACACGCGCGCACACACACACACACACACACAGTTTTTTTAATGTTTAATAAGTAAAAGTTGATTTTATAAATAATAATTAGTGTTATTATTATCAATTAATAAAATCTTTTCCATTTTTAAAGTCAATCCAAAATAACAATTGTTATTTATTTTCTCTTCTTTTCAATATGAGCATTCCAACACCTATTCCAAAAACCCATCCTATGGGGTGAGACCCCCCAAATTCAACCTAGAGAGCCTTTACGAATATATGAAATCATAAAAAAAATGAGAGACGAAAGCGATGCCAAACTCCAAATATAGTTAGAATCATTAGAAAAAAGGAGTGAAGAAAGAGATCTAAAACTCCAAATAGAGATATAACTAGAGGAAATGCATGATAAATTCAATTAAACTCTTTGAACATACGATTCAAACTATGGAGGATAGATTGTCAGGGTTCAAGTGCCAATTGAAGACAATGGAGGATAAAAGTCAAGAAATGGAAAAACAAAAACAATAAAAACAAAAAGGAGAGGTTGAAGAAAATCACAACTTGAAATAGATGATTAGGGAGTTAGAAGAAAATCTAACCAACAATTTGATCCTCAGTAGTCTAGAAAAACAATTGGATATCAAACCCATCAAACAAGAAATCAATAAGATAATTGAACTAGACCATGAGCATAATAAAAGAGCCTTGAAACTCATAATTGTTTGGTATAAAAGAACAAAAAGAGGAGGACATACTAGCAATATTAAAATAAGAATTAAAAAATTGAAACAACTTACCTCATAGAAGCAAAGAGGCTAGGAAAAATAATTGATCACAAATATAGGTTGATCTGTGTCAAAGTAAGTTGTAATGAACATACATATAACATACTCAGTAAATCTCCAAGATTAAAAGGGTCATGAATATTTATAAATGAAGACCTCATTCCTAAATACCAAGTTGAATTAAGGAAGGAAGTTCAAAAGGTAAAAGAAGTCAGGAAAGAAGGAAAATGGGCAATAATTAGAAATCGAAAAGCTATTTTTAGGGATAAATACCAGAAGGATAATAATACATAGGAATTTCGGACACTCGGTATCCTTTTTTGTAACTATCATGGATTTCTATGGCACAAATCTCCTATGATAAGTTGGATCCCAAGTGATATTGGTATTATTTTTCTAGTTTAAACTTGGGAGCATGAAGAGTCTAAGGTCCCTAACATAGAAGAATTTTTCTTGTGGTCATCATGGAACAAAAAGTCCTACCAAAGAGGGATAGGAGGCATATCTTGTTATATTAGAAAAATATTTTCTCCTCACTCTCAACTTTATAATATTGACCCTCTTAATTTGTACATTTGAATAGAAATTTCATACATCAATGCTAAGAAGATATATATTGCAATTTTCTATTTTCCCCCTATTAATTCTACTTTTTATAAGAAAACAAATCTAGATAGAAATTGTCCCCTATAATAATTTAGAACAATATATTTGTAGTTTGAAAAATAAAGGTAATATCCTCCTGCTTGGTGAGTTTAATCCTAGGCCTGCAAATAACCAAGATACTCCTTTAAGCAATGATTCCAACCATAATCCTTTATGAATAGATGAGAACCTTTTTTTAGCTAATAGCTATAAAAGAAGCTCTGAAGACCCAACTGAAAATTTATTTGGTACTCAACTAGTCAAGCTATGTAACTCTCAAGACCTAATAATTTGCAATGGAGTAATGAAGTATACGAACTCCAACCAGATGGCTTGGATTCATGGAATAGGTAGTAGTGTTTTAGATTATGTGATATATGATATCCTCGTTTCCAGCCAAATAGTAACTTTTGACCTTTTAAATGATCATGAACCCAACTCTGATCATATACCTTTAACCCTAACTCTAAAATTTTCCTTGCACATGAGCACCATTGAAGAGAATTCTAATATTCAAAGACAACTTCTCTTTGACAAAAGTAAAATTGACCTTTTCTTAAAGGATTTAAATAGTGAATTACATATCCTAACTTATAAAGACAACATCAAAGAGCTATATCATAATTTTACAACTACCCTTTCCACTTCTATTAACAAGTTCTATTTCAAGGTGTATTGTAAAAAGAATAATATAACAACCAACCCTTGGTATGATAAAGAATGTAATATTGCTAGGAAATCAATTAGGGATGCTTTAACAACTATCTAAGTTTGATCCTAACAAGTTATGGAGGAAAATTCTAATACACAATACTAAATAAAATAATATGATTCCCTTAAGGGATTGGAATTCCTACCTTAAAAGTATTTACGAGTTCCCTAATGCCATGGAAACCATTCCTATCATCCCTAAAGAGGATGGAATTTTTTCTATGGGTGACATAGAGTTTTGGGTTAAGCAGCTTGCAAATGGGAAATCTAGGGACATTGAAGGATACTAATCTAAAATTCTTAAAATCGGAGGGCCTATCCTCATCCCTCACATACACAATATCTTCAATTTAGCAGTCAAGTAGGGCTTCCCTAAAATCTAGACATAAATCTTCATTGTTCCTATATTTAAAAATGGGGATAGAAACATTCCCTCTAATTATAGGAGCATTATGATTATCCTAATTTTTTCCTAGCTTTATGGAATTCTTTTGGAAAAGAAGATTAGCATTTGTCTATAAAGTCATGGAAATAGAGCTAAAGGCTAGGCCAATTTTAGGAGATATCATTCAATTGTGGACCATCTTGTTATCTTTAGGATCATTTCATAGGAGTTCCACAATACTTAAATCAATCGTTTTTGATGTTTTGTTGACTTTAGAAAATAATTTGATACGGTTCACACAAAAAACCTTTGGGATAGGTTGGAAGAGGCAAAATTTCCTTTCAAGTTGAGGGTTACTGCCATAAGGCTATATGAGAATGTTATTTCCAAGTTTAAAAGCATCAAGGTCTAGTTGAAAGAGATTAATTGTTATATTGAAGTCAAGCAAGGTTGTCCCTTGTCCCCTACCATTTTTGGCATATACATTGAAAAGTTAGAAGATTTATTGGAAGAAGCAGGTTGTGATGTCCCTACTCTCACTGGCATAGTCATCAATGTTCTTATTTATGTTGATGATATTGTTCCTATGGAAAAGAGTCCCCATGATCTTGGAAAGAAAATAAGAATCCTCAAGTATTTTTTCTCCAATACGTGTATGGTTGTTAATACTGACACAACTAAGGTCATGATCATTAAATCTAATAAGATCACTTATGATACCTTCATATATGACAACAACAACTTGAAGGAAGAGACTTCATGCAAATATCTTGGAATTGACATTCACCACAAGATCAACTAGAATTATAGCATTGAGAAAAGGATTATTGGGGGATGAAAATATTATTATGTGCTTGAAAACAATTGTCAATCAACCGATATTTGGATATGGGATAAGAAGAAACTCCTCTTTCATACTCTTGTTACACCTATTATTCTATATGGATGTGAAGTCTGGGGATGCAGTATCTCTCATGAATCCTGGAGAAATATAGAGGAAATACAAAAGAATTTTATAACCTATAATCTCAAAATCAAAGGAAATATTCCCTATCCCATCCTCCTCTTAAAGGAAATCCTTCCCCTCATTGAGAGAACAACTATAACTAGATACCTAATGTATAAGAACAAGTTAAAAACATGGAAGACAAGAGGCTTCCTAAAATTGCCTCAAAATCTAGTTGTTACCACCTTCAACACAAGCAAGGATGGAATAAATATGCTTAGTCTTGGCGAAGCCACTGGGGAATCATGGAAGAGACCATTTTGTAGAATAAGGATATTATTAAAAATATCATTAAATCAAAGTTTAAGGAGAAAAATTGGTGTGAAAAAGAGTTAGAGGAAAAACGAAAATTAAGGTCTTATACGAATGTAATCAACCCCAATCTAGAAGATCAAAATTATCTCTTTATTTTGACAAGGTAAAGAAAAAAATAAGCATTGATAAGATAAGAACAAATTCTCACAAGCTCCATAGTGAAACTGGGCATTGGTCAATTCCTAAAATTTCACGGGATGAAAGAGTGTATTGAAAATTGAAGGAAAATCATGGATATAGGGGTGGGGGTGGAAACCCCCTCATAAAAAAATGTGGTGGCTAATGAAGCTCTAGGAGCCAGGAGAAATAGATCGTCATTTGAGTCGTCGCCCCATCTCAGAGAGCATATTTTGCAAATGGAGTAACAGTTTGGCAAGGCCATGGATGTGGAAGCAAAGACCTCCTATATAAAAGTGACTCGTATATGGGAGAAGAGGAAATGCATTCCACAAAAAAATACAACCCCAATGTATGTAATCAAATTATCATGAGTGTTACACATCAAAATGTCACACTTGAGTTATGCACCCTAAGTGTCGCAAAGTGACATATGCACCTCGGTAAGTGTCACATTCACTATCACAAGTGTCGTATGCACCTTCCCAAGTGTCACATTCATTTTTTGAGGTGTCTCCACCCCTTGAAACCATTAAAATAGTTTTTCATGACCCCTAAGTCGTATGGGAGGAGGAAAACCATCATTTGTTTTGGCCAAAACACACTTTTTCTTGGAAATTTCAACCCTTTTTTTAGAATTTATGAAGACCAACGTCCCCTTGTCCATACTTTGGGTGAAAACATAATGCCCCCTCTGGCACTATAGGGGAGCGATAATATAGAATCAAATCTTTGTCTCTCACTGGGGGGAGCATTGATGTTGTTGAGAGAAAGGAGGAATCTCCCCCACCTTAATCTATGAGCCAACTCTTTGATATTGGGTTAGTTGTGTTTGACCTTAATGCATGTGCCTCACTTTAGGATCTAATAAAATCATCAAGGAGAGATATCCTCAACCATACCCCTCATTTTCTCATGTTTCTTATGCCTCTCAAGCCTATATATTGAGGGATTTTTAAGGTGAAAAGAAGGAAGCTTTCAAATATCAAACTTATGATCTTGGTAGCATCATGCAAGGGTTGGGTGAGGAGGACATGGAGAGGCTACTGCAACATCATCTTAATATGGTAAGTTTTCCCTTCTAATTTATCATTAATATACTTGGCCTATTTCCTTCAAGTGTGTGTTTACATGTTCTTGTCTATGGTTGTCTCAATCTACATAGATAAATTGATTTTTTCTAATCCATTAGAGTAGGGGATAGTTGTTTGTTTCTTTTTGTCCATTACAGGTACTTATTGGAGCTCGTAGATTGGAGAAGCATTGGAAAATGTCATAAATGAGGTACATTATACTTCCCCTCCTTCTCTCTTTTTCGATGGAAAAAATGAATCTATAGGAATGGTAATGTCCAAATGTAATTTTTTGTCTTGGTATAAGGGTCTGTAATCCAAGGGAAAGTTCACCTGTCCCCAGGGAAATATTTCCATAATAGAAATTGGTGACTCCACTGGGGAAGGACATTGACCTCTTCCCTCTCTTCCATCAAGTATTAGTCATAGTTACCAAGCTAGTCTCAGCTGAATTTTTTATTTTTTATGCTTATTTTCAAGCATATAGAGGACTAGCTCTCCCCCAAAGTGGCCACTAGGGCACTGGTTGTCTAATCAATGCTCCTCAATGGTCTCTTAGAGAGTGTTGTGGCACTCTGTCTCTTTGTTTTAGGGAGAATTTATCTCTTGTTTTGAGTATATCCAAGAGAATCTGCCCTATTTTACTCAGTCCTTTGTTGGAGGTCTTTTACCCAGAGTTTGTTATTTTCCTTGTGACTTTGTTTAGGTTGAGGATTTTGCTCTTATCACTCTTTTAATTGTCTTGTTTGACCTCGCAACCTTTTCCAAATTATGAAACCGATTCAACTTGTTTATTCTTGACTTGGTCTGGGTCTTACAAAAGTTTTTGGTTATCTGACTAATTTAAAAGGTCTGCAAAGGTTTGTTGGTCTTAATTTAATTTTCAAATCTTTCCTCGAATGATTTGATACTTTATGCTTACCAGAACCTAGCTTTGTTTTCTCTTTCTTTCTGTTTGTTTTAACAAGATAGTTGAGTGATTTATCTTTCTCCCTATCATTTTTTGGATTCTTCTCTTAACTTTATTGTATTCCTTGAATGCTTGTCGATTGTCGAGTCCTTGATTGAGTGCATTATCATACTTGTTTATTTATGTTCTCGTTATCCTGTGAGTGCATGCTTTGTTTAAAATCCTTTTTTCTTCATGTATTTGGTATCTCCATTTGACTCTTTCATTTTGATTGAAAGAAATGGAGCGTTAATGGATTTGCATTTGCTTTATTTATTCGTCAAAAAACTAATTTCATATCATAATGAAGGTTGTCAAGCAAAAAAATTAAAGGCTGGAAAATGTCCAGTGTTCTAAAGACTGAAATTTCCAGCATCACCCCGCTCTTCTAAATGTCATTAAATTTATGTCAGATTGTAAATAACTTCTTGAGAGTTGTGGGAAGTGTTTATAAACCCGCCGAGATAATGAATAGGTCTGTTGGCAATGGGTAAATTCATGCATGATGCCAAGGCAAATTCGACGGGGTACTTAACAGGCCTGCTGGCAGCAATGCAATGTTGAATTCAAGAAAATTATCAGGAACAAGTTTTGATATTAATCATAAATACCCTTCATTTGTACTGAAAATTCTTGGACAGGGTAGAGGCGACAGAGTGGGGTAATTGACATCCTTGTCGAGGCTATAAACGCCTGCTGGAAGAAGTGGCCCTATCAACGGTATCGGAACCATTGGCTTAAATATCGTTTCTCTCGTAATTAAAACGTGTCACAAGATTTCATTTGAACAAGAAGATATCTTAAGTTGGACTGTGTAATGATTGTTGAAATTTGATTGATTTTCTTGACGTCCTTCACTAGTTATTTGATTTGTAACCATTCTAAGAAGTCCTAACATGAACTCGTCAGTGATGCAGAGATAACTGCTTCTCCTAGTAAGTCGCCATTGTTCGCAGCCCTACATAATTTTTTATTTTTAAAGTGACAAATGACAATTCCTATAGTTGCCTACACCTCATCTCGTGAATATTGCTATTTGAAGGTGACTATTCGGTTGTAAAAAGGGTGTTTTGATTGTTCCTATTTATTTTTATCTTGCATTTTCGTGCTTCATTCATGACTGAAAGAATGAATGAAGCATTAAAACTTTAAATCGTATTGCAAATTTATCTAAGGCTTGGTCCTTAAAAGGGTCAATGTGCTTACACCTCTTTTAATGAATTTTGTTTTTCTTTGATCTTATCATATATCAATGAAACACTTATTTTGAGTTGCTCTTGGGTTGTAAGCTTATACTTTGGAACCTTTGTAAATATACCAAAAAGCGATTGGTGTTGATTTGTAAAAACTTATCCTTTTTTTTTAACCTTTGTAAATCAATTATACCTATTACATGTCAAGGGATTTGATCACACTACGATCGTACGTTGTACCTTGTTTTTGGCTGGAAAGTTGAAGTGACAGGCTTCTCATGACAGATCAAGGTCTAGTGTTATGCTCTACTTCCAAAACGTTTATCACCAAAAGTGCCTGATTTTCGTGTGTGAAGCCCTTATGCTTACATTATGGTCGCGCTGGTGTGATTGCTAGTTTTACTCCTTTGTTTTTGGCTCAGAATTTCCTCTATTGCTGCTACCTCTTAAGCCCACAGTGAGTTTGGGTCATCATTGTTACCATCTGTTCAAATCCTTATGGCCCCTTTGGTACGATTTGAGCCAAATGGATCCCAAACTTTGTTGTTGTATGATGATGCGAATGAGTATCTTAAGAGCCAGGGCTGGGATATGTTTATTGAGAAATTCCAAGGTTATAACTTGTGAGTAGCCAAAGAATTTTCCCTTACATTTGATGGATGCAGAGCCAAGGTGGGTGATATGCAGTTGGAGATCACCGAAGAATTTCTGAGTGAAGCAATAGGGCTTCCTCTCACTGGTCAAAGGTGGTTTAAAAATTCGAAGTTGGACGAAATACCCTGGAGTCTGTTCGTCACCTCTCGAAAAATTCAATGCTGTGAAAAAGGTATTCCGGTCTCCTTACTTAAGGTTAGATGGCATGGTTTTTTGCCAATTTTAAGAAAAATTGTCACTTGTGAATGTCGTTTTGGCTTGGTGTTCCTTTACGACATACAATTGCTCATGCATTTTATTGGATTTCATTTAAACATGTTGTTTTACCTACTAAGAGGTTTGTATAAAATGTCAAAGAGATATAAAAGGAAGAACTTGGATTCCATCTTATTTCACCATGGTTTGATTAAGTTACTATTATTTCATCATTTGAAAGCACTTGGTGACGACTGGGATGGTTTCATAACTCATAATGGCTTTGTGACAGTAAATTCTGTAGAGACCCCTGTGGTGGATAAACCTATGATAGAGAATCCTCTCGGGCTCTCAAGTATCAGGCCAGACTTCTTGTATGAAAACCCTCACGAAAGGGCATTGCCCGATCAGCCTTTGTGTGAGCAAAAGGATGTTAGTTCTAGGGTTATTAAAACTCTTGAACATGAACAAATTGTTTTCCTTAATCCCACTATAAAAACCAACAACAAACACCCATGCAAACAGCCAAAGAAAAATCAAGAAATAGGGTTTCGTAATAAGATGCATGGCCGACTCATTTCAAGGAGTCTACGAAATAAATCCAAATCTCATGTGAGCTCGATCGATTTGATCGAGATCCATGATGATTTTGACTCTAAGATTGCGAGGTTTCTAGCACAAGAAGATCCAAATTTTTCTGAACCAGTTCAATCATTCGATTATGTGTATAATCTCTGAAAATGTTTGAAAGACAACAAGGAATTTATAGGTACCAAAATCGTTCAAAGGTCGACAGTGGGTAGCAGTGATGTTTTACCACACAATTACACACTTCCTCAACCGATTTCCCCTACTGCACATTGTGAATTTTGTTTACATTGGATAGGTCAGTACTACACAAACATCCCTATCTTTCAAGAGAGGATCAAAGCTCTCGTGGCTCAAAATGACTCATTGGAAAATGAAAACTATGAGCTCCAGGCCAATGCACAAAGACAAGTAAAATGTTTGAAGAGGACAGGAAATATCATAATAAAAAACGTTGATAGTGTCAAAGCTGTGATCAATTATGAGATTTTGTGATTCGAATTTTGTTATCAGTTGGATGGTAAGATTGGTTTTTATCACAGTTATTCTTTTTTTTTTTTTCTAATTAATCTAGATTGATTTATATTTCTATTACCAATAACAAGACTGGCTACATAATCGAGAGATTTTGTAGCCAAGTCAATTCTCATATAAAATTTGGAAATTATTAATTAAATAAATATTTGACTTGCTCATTTCGCTTTTATTTTAGGATAGGATGTATCTTATGCTGATCTCTTATGCTGGACTTAGTTAATTAGCCATCTCTTTTGGCTTATTTTGTAAATAAGAGTAAAACTCTCATAATTTTGAAGATATAGTTTGATATTGAGTGGTTTATAGACCCTCTATATTTGTAACTTTTAGATATTTTTGAGATCTGATCCTATCTTAGAATATAGGAAGTTTAAATTTCACATACTCTTTAAATACTCCATATTTTGTAATGGAAATCATCCTGTTTGAGGGCAAGAGATGGACGAGTGATTCCAGAACTTAATGAAACAAGATATATGCATTTTGGCTTTAGCCTTTTGTTAATGATGTTTTCATTTATGTTTTGTTAATCCTAATACATTAATAGGTATGATAGCTTTATACTTAATGATCTATTATGTGCAGGATGTTTACATTATAAATATCATCTATAATTTGCTTCTCAAAATATACATGCTTTGATTATATCTTCAATTAGAATGATAGGATTTATCTTTTAATTTGAATTGAATAATGAAATGCATAGATTACTTTCAGATTTATCTTGTTGTAATCATGTGCAATTATGACATCACAGGTTTATGTTTGTGTTTCCTCTTCTGTCATTAAAACCTAAGCTGCTAATACAAGTTTTGAATTTATTTAGAACAGTCACAAGGTTCATTGCAAATTTCTCTCTTGGACATGGTAGTTGGATATTCTCCACTCATGCAGTTGCTTGGATGCACCTCACTAATTCACTAAAAGGTTAGCTTCTTTATATTTATCTGTCATTTACATATTAGTGAAACTAGAATGTATGGTTCATCTTTCGACTACCTGGACGTCTGTGTTTCTTAGTTTATTTAATTCTATATTAATTTAGATTTATAAAAGAAAAAGAAAAAAACATTTTTATGTTCTTTCTTTATCTGCTTCCTAGAATCAATCATTTTTCACATTGATTTTCGTAAGTTTCAATTAAAACTTGCAATTTGTAAATGTTGTGCATATGTGAGTTGTATATATTTTCTGCTTGAATACACCTACAACAGTTACATTAGAGCATATGTACATATATTTATAAGTGTTTAGTAATTAGTTAGTTATTTCTTTCTTTTATTTCTTTCTTTTAGGATTTTTAGATTGGCTAATGGAGCCATTAAACCCGTCAGAACAAGTTACACTAAACGACTTGGGTTACTGAGACAACCCCAAACTGAACTCGTTCTCCCAGTTGACGGACGGTCAATTTCGCCCGCCAATAGGTTGTTGAGATAAAAACATGGCTATTGTTGGGGTTGTGATAACCATGTTACATGATTAGGGGCTACCATTGTTTCTTTGGGTTGAGGCTTGCAACACTGCAATTTATCTACATAATTGAAGTCCAAACAGAGTCTTGGGGGGGTGCCTGAGGAGGATTTCTCTCAGAAGAAGCCTGAGGTGGGGAAATTTAGGATCTTTGGGTGCCTTAATTATTCACATGTCCCTTCTGAGAAGAGGAAAAATATAGAACCCGCAATAGAGAAGGGAATATTTGTTGGGTATAAGGAGACCTCGAAGGCTTTCCACATATGCAAACCCTCTTTGAGGAAGACAGTTGTGCCACAGGATGTGATATTTGAGGAGGACAGAGCCTTCCAGAGGTCATGAGATATGGATAAGGGGGAGTAGTCAAATCCTAAAAAAGAGGTGAGTCCTTCACAGAGCATAGTGACACAGAGTTCAAGACCACCTGTTTCAGGGACTACTATTCCATAGATGACAGGGTCATAGGTTATTGGTCCTCAGGTTAATAGTTCATAGGGTATTGTTTCTCATTCTATTGGTTCATAGAATACCCCATGATCATCTTTAGGTTCACAGTCTTCATGTGGTTTGATTAAGGAGGAGGATTCCCCTCCACATGGTGCTACTTTATAGAAGAGGAAGCCCAAGTGGCTTCAAGACACTTTGAAGGAAGAACAAGGTTCAATGAGGAATCCTAGGAAGGTTGTGAGGGAGAGTAAACCTCCTGAGAGGTTTTACAACTATCTTGCGATGGTGAGAAGAATCAGAGAGTCCAATCCTTCCACTTATGAAGAGGAAGCAGTTCAACAAGTTTGGAAGGACACCATGATAGAAGAGTACATTTCCATCATGAAGAATGATTTTTGGGAGGTGGTTCCAAGACCTGAGGGGAAGTCAGTGATGAATTCCAGGTGGATCTAAAAGATCAAGTATGTTGTTGATGGCATCATTGAAAATTTAAAAGCTTGATTTTTGGCTCAGGGGTTCTCATAGATAGAGGGAATTGACTATAATGAGACCTTCTCTCTGGTTGCCAAATATACCTCGATCATGGAAGTGATATCCATTGCAGCAAATATGGGTTGGAAGATCCATCAAATGGATGTGAAGACCACATTTATGACTAGCCTCATAGAGGAGGAGGTGTGCATTGATCAGCCTTGGGGATTTGAGGTGCATGGAAAATATTCTCATGTGTGCATAGTGAAGAAGGCATTGTATGGGCTGAAGCAAGATCCTAGATATTGGTATTTTAGGATAGATACATACTTGCAACAGATGGGTTTTGAGAAGAGTAAAGCGGATCCCAAATTATATTACATTGTGGTTGGAGAGGATCCTCTAGTTCTTGTGTTATATGTGGATGATCTCTTCATTACAGGGGATGAGAGACTCATAGTTGGTTGAAACGAGAGCCTTGCTTCAAAGTTTGAGATGACAGACATTGATTTGATGCACTACTTCTTGGGATTGGAGGTTTGACAGGAGCTTGGACACATCTTTCTGGGACAGGGCAAATATGTTGTTGATATTTTGAGGAGATTCTAGATGGAGGATTGTAGGCCCATGTCCACTCCTACGATAAGAAAATGGATCAAGATTCATTCTTTCGAGTCAAAGTTGGTTGATCCCACATTGTATCGTAAATTGATTGGTTCACTGATGTATATGGTCAACACCGGATTCGTTCTTTTCTTTTTGTAAACTCACTTAGTCAGTTCATTGTGGAGCCTTGAAGAGTACACTAGTGGTATAAAAACATGTGCTCAGGTACCTTATGGGTACGATGGATTATGGCATGAAATATGAGAGAGGGAATGGAGTTATATTGATTGGATACACTGATACAGATTAGTAATTTCACAAAAATACTTGAGTTTAGTAAAGATGTTTCACAATATATGATTAGGAAGAGTTTTTAGGAAGAGTAGTATTCAGAGAAGAACTAATAATAACCTAGACACTCTTATAAGATATTTGTTATTTTCCATTCCCCCATCCCTCTCTCTCTCTCTCTCTCTCTCTCTCTCTCTCTCTCTCTCTCTCTCTCT
>JZKD02S0845506.1:357338-387395 GCA_000966675.3 Picea glauca | reverse complement strand
TCTCTCTCTCTCTCTCTCTCTCTCTCTCTCTCCTACATCTACCCCCCTCTTGATCTAGGTGGATATTGGTGGCCACCTACCTATTCCAACTGGCTTCCCTTGTCAATTTTTAGTTCAACGTGTTCTTTTGTAGTTGGCTTATGCATGAATAATTCTTCTGAAGATTGTACTTGTGATAGATTTCCTTTATCTTTCCAAGTCATGTTGTGAATACTCTTCATCAAAGGAATTGGAGAAAATGTGTGTGTGTTGAGGAAAAGGGCCATTGGAAGGGACCTTGCAAAATAAAGGCATAGGTTGTATTCTCCACTTTCATCAATATAATGCAGTAATACATTTCTTCCCTATAAAAGTGCCTCCATTTTTATTGCATAACTCCTTGATCTTATGCATAGGTTTCATTGGAATATATATATCGTTACTTTGTCTCTTTGTTGGTTTGTGCTTCTTAACAGGTTCAACATCCCACAAATCTAAGGATGGAGAAAGGATGACACTAACGAGGATCAAACAATATTTAAACAATATGTCATTTATCCCTCTTTGAACTAGTTTAAATATCAATGAAATATAAGGAGAAGCTTGTATTCTTCTATGTTTTGTTCTAATTTCTTGTTGAAGTTAGGGAGATTAGTTTGTGTCATTACTTACCAATTTGTCTAGTAAAAAAATTGGTGACCATAGTGGGGACGTCCTCTTTTGGTCTTTGCTTCCTTTTTTCATCTGGCTTGCCTTTTTTTCGTTGATTTTTCATTCTCTGAGTCATTGGGTGATCCATGTTGACTCTCAGGTCTTGAAAGTTCATTGAAAAATGTTGTCCTCTGTTCATTTTTTCTTCATTTTCAGTCATCGTCGCACTCTACTGTGAAAACCAGTGAAACGACATTGCACTATGTATTTCTACTGCCCCTGATGATCATTGAATGTCGCACTATGTCCTTCTACTACCTGCAACAATTCCTGAGGAAATGTTTTGAGTGACAGCCAATTTTTCTCTTTGCCCGGATTTTTTATCATTTCTTGGAGTGAATTTTTGGTCCTCTTGAATGATTATTCACAGCTTGGTTTGCAATTTTTAACTGATTTTGATCATTTCTCAAGTGTTGCGAGTCTTTTTCATGAGCTTCAAAGTTATATATTTCACTTATTGTTGCAAGGGTATAATCTTCGGGTTTCATCCTTGAGTGCTTTTCAAATAACTTGTTAATGATTTTTTGCGAGTTTTGGATTATTATTGATTAGAAAATTATTTTTGATTTTATTAGACAAATGAGTTTTCTTGCTTCTACATTTTTGGTTGCATTATGAGTTAAGTTTGGGGAATTGCGTTGTGAGTGCATTCATTTTCTTGAAGAACTTTTTCTTTTTTGATTCAGATCTCAATTTTTATTTGAAAAGAAAAGGAATTGAAATTGATCTTTCTATTCGTAGTGTTTACAAGAAACATTTTTCATTCAAGCTTTTGTTTAAAAAGAGAAAATTGGAAAATTTGATAGCTTTGGTTGTTCGGCATCAAGATTGTTCAAAGATTAAAGGAATTGTATTTTGCAACTTGTTGTATTTTGGAAAAGAAAACCTTCTCTCTTATGTAATTAGAGTTCATCGAACAAAAATATTGCATCTCATCTCTCTTTGCACATTGTTGAGTCAAGGTCAAGCACTTCATCAGTTTCATATCTGCTTCCTTTGTGAGTTAAACAACGACCATTAAAATTAAGCGTATCTTTAAAATTTATCTAGTAACTTTTATTTTCTAGAACTCTTATACACCAACATTAGCTAGGGATAGTTCTCTGGAATAGGTTGTGAGGAATACTCTCCAAAGCATCAAAACACACAATAGCATCTTGTGATAGGGAGAGTTAAATCCACTTGATACATTTTTTCCTGGGAAGCCCTTCTAACACAAGGGTCAATCATGAGGTCATATTAAGGCCAACAGAGTTACTCACCCTGCTTTGTTGGTCCTAGTGTAATGAATGTGCGTATTATTTGGGGTCACTTGAGAAGAAAATCTTGTTCAGGCCTTCCCGATGATATTTCAAGATTAGATACCCTGCCCTTGCGTGTATATCGAACTGTCGATTTCTTCCCCAAGTATCATTGTCATAATTGGTAACCTTAGTATCCTCTCTCTTTAGATTCTTCACATAAGGCGACTGTGGAGGGGCAAGTATTCATGGTACCTAGAATCGATGTTGGCTAAACTCACTCCTTCTCCTTGGAGGGTATACCCACGATTATGTGTGGGAGCTTGCACCAGGGTGTACGTCTTTTAAGAAGGCCATCAACGTAACTTTTCTACCCGCTTTATCCCAGCCCCTTCTTGTCTTGATCTCGCGATGTCAGATTTCATCACAAACTAGTGATTTCGAAATAAGAAAGTTTGTTTGTATGCTTGATATCTAGATTTTATTAGTGAAGTACTGTTGGTTTTTTCTAGTTGATCATAGATCCTTTTTATTATTTATTGGTTGTGGCCAACGTCAGCCCTCGTCATTCATGTAGGATGCAAGGATTGCTTCCAGAAGAACCGAGAGAATATGCCCCCTTTCTTCCTAATTCACCAGAGGGTCCTTCTCCTAAAGGAGCAGTCAATAACGATGTATCCTATGAGATCATAATTTCTACTCCATTTGTTGAATTAACACTCCCTATAAATACGTTATTGAATGTTATACAAGACCCAATTTTTCTCCCAATAAACTCTTTGGGAGGCTTTTGTTGAAAAATATACTAGAATACCTTCGGGACCTTTCGTAGAGTCCGATGTGGATGATCCACCATTTCATAGCGAATCATTTAGAACCATGTTTCAAACCTCTAGAATTTTTAATCCTGGTTTAGTCCTAGTCCTTTCTCTTTGGAGGACTAGCTCGGGACATGATATTTTTGATAAACTAGGTATGAGTCCAAACCAACCTACGTCATCACACATACATGTTACTTCTACTTCTTATACAATACCTATGAATCATTTTACTGGAATGACAAGTAATGTTTTTATGGTTTAAGACCCATTGTTGGTTGGTACACATACAATTCTTCCTATCCATCTCACTAGCTTTACCACAATCCCACAAGTTGCACTTTTTTCTGCTAGAAGTTCGGTAACAAATCAAGCTCCTATTGGAACGCCACTTCCTATTAGATCAAATCCATCACTTCCACCTGGGTATAATGATCTTATTATTTCTATTACTAATCCTACCTAGGGTCCATCCGGAGGACCTAGTATTTTTGTTCCACCAAGGTATAATGTTGCTAGCTGTTTTGTTCCCACTCCTACCCAGGTTCTATCCGGAGGGCCTAGCATTTATCCACCACTTGGAGGATCTAATTATCCTGGCGCAAGTAGATCCAATTTTATTGGAGGCACAAGTCATTTTTTTACTTTTGGTTTTCAACTTCATATTAGAGGCCAACCTCAAGTTGGGGGACAACCCCAAGTTGGGGGTCACAACCCCGTTTACGAGAAATATATGCTTGGATTGCAAACCCAACCTTGGAATTTTCCTTTCCAAGGAAATAAAAAAATTCCTGGGGAAAAAATCCTCAATCAAATTCTTTTTTACCCTCTAATCCCGGGCAGCCTTATCCAAGCACTGTAAATCCTACTTGGGGTCAAGCTTTCCAATCTAATGCTCCTTTCCAAGGCGACATGACAAATCGACCAACAAATATTGGCTACTTGAATGAAAATCATCTTCAACCAAATTTGACTGGACCCTCTAACTATTTACAAACTTCTTATGGTCCTATTAGTATACATATGGGATTGCCTCCCCAAAATTACCAGGATCCTCAGGTAAATAGACAATTTCCATTTCTAGATACTTTGAATTTACCAAATTTATCTAGGATTTTGAATGATCATATCTTGCATTCTCCTTATTGGCTGGTTATACCTGCCAAATTACCTCCATACATTCCCAAGTTTGAAGGTCGATTGGGAGAAGACCCAAAAAATCATGTCATGACGTTTCACCTTTGGTGCTCATCCAAATACTTGATGGATGACTCCATGTGATTAAGTATTTTCCGACGCACTCTTACGGGTTCGCCTGCCAAATGGTACATCGAATTTCCAAGAAGATTCTTCAATGATTTCAACACCTTATCCATGGCTTTCTTGACACATTTCCAACTGTCGATACAGTATGGAATAGGAATGGAAATTTTAAGTTCATTTAAACAATCCTCTTCTACCCACATCTCCAATCATATTCTTGAGTGGAGGAGGAGATGATGATTAATAAAAGTTCCTCTTCCTAATCAATTATTGGATTACGGGTTTACCAAATCACTGATCGGTCCTATATCCTATGGTGTTTCCATGGGAGGTATCATCACTGAAGAACAGGCGATCAGTCGTGCTCAATACTTGGATCTCATTTATTCTCAAATGAGCATGTTATATGATTTGATCTCTGATGCTCCTCGCTCGTCTACCAATCCAACCCCAACTCTTCCAGTAGCATCTCATGTTGTTGATGGTGTGAATGGAACTTTTCATGCTAATACTCAGTCAAAACCAGTGAATGATTCCAATCCCAGACCTACTATTGCTAGTGTACAAAATGATACTCCTCCTTCTCCCTCTCCGAGTAAAACCTCTAAGGAGAATACGGTCCAGTCTATGACTACCATTAAATATCAAAATAAAAAGAAAAGGAAGGGTAAGAATAAAGAGAATAAAACTAATAATCAACAAACAGATAACCCCAAAACTCAACCTACTAATGATAAAGAAAAACAAAAAACCTTGTTATCCTTGGATTATCTGTGGCGAGGACCATTACATGAAATATTGTCCGAGACGTGCATAAGTCACTAAATTCCTCCAAGGAACCGGGACTCCCCCTACACCTTTTGTTTTGTCACAAACTTTTCCTTCTCAGCAACAGGCCCAACTAGTTATTCATCACCAACCTTCTCCCTCTACCAGATATTATGTACTTATGTGTACTGGTGACTCCAAGAAAAATGAAGTTGCAGTCGCTACTCGAACCAAATATTATTCTCCTTCTAAATAGATAGTTGATGATCCACCTCCTCCGTTGGCTCAAACTCCTCCATGGACTCTTCCTCCTAATGATATAGTCATTCGTCCTCCTCCTAAGGGCGTCATTTGTAGGTCATCATTTAACCCATATGAACATGTCGCTCAAAACTATAGTAGTTTAGAAGATCTTGCACATACACCTTCTACAATGTCACCTCTCGAAGTCCTTCAAAGTTGTCCTACTCAACGGAAGGCACTATTAAAGGCTATTGGTGGAATTGATCCTACTAATACAAATTTGATAGTATTTGACTTGGAAGATCACATTCCAAGACTCCATCATCAATTAGCTTTTCAAATACAAGTAATTGTGGAAAAGAAGAATATTTTTCAAACAGTTGTTGATGAAGGAGCTTCGACTATCGCCATGTTTGTCACTTGTTGGAAATCTATTGGCTCTCCTGCCCTTACAGAGTCACACAACATGTTAAAATCCTTTAATGGTATAGGGTTTAAACCTTATGGTGTTCTTCCTGCATTATCTATTGCATTAGAAGGAAAAGAAGTTATTGTTGAGGTTGAAGTGTTTGATGCACCTATCTATTACAACCTCTTACTTGGTTGTAGTTGGATCGATGTTATGCGAGCACTTGTTTCTACCTTTTCCGAGTGATACATTTCCCTCACCAAGGTAAATTTGTTATGGTATATCAGCTTTCATTTTATAGTTCTGATTCACACACTTGTAATGTTCCTTTCATAGAAAAGACATCTCTTGGTTATGAGAATGTCAATGTGGGTCTTTTAAAAGATTCATCGTTAATGGGTACTTTCCCCATTCCACTACCCAATGTTCCTCCTCCTCTTGTTGCTTCTATTAACATGATTTCGACCAGTGTTAGAGAAATCCCTGAGTCCTATGACCCTTGAATAGTACCTAGATTGGAAGAATGTCTTCATTAAGGTGACCAAATGCCACTAAGTTTGGTGGAAATGGCCTATGATATATTCAATCGACATCTCCTTATTCTCATTCTCTCTTTGATATGTCTCTTGATCCATTTCAAACGATATTTCCAACTGATGAAATGATCATGGTAATTATGTATGTGGAATACACACCTTGGGATAATGGGCATCATCGTTCTATCCTCTTCCTCGAACTTAAGACTATCAAGAGTTACCAACGGATTTCGAATCCATTCACAGTTATTAATTTTCCCCAGTTTCTGAACCAACACGTGATGTTTTGTATGAAGGGAACTTGGGAAATATTTCACCCACAATCCCTCTAGATATTTCAATTAATCCTCGAATAGTGGAAAATGTTCACATAGGTGCCTCATGTTCTCCCGATGAGATCCAAACTTATAAGGCCCTTTTCTAAGAATTTTGTGATGTTTTTTCATGGAGTTACAAAGAGATGCATGGAATTGATACAGATATCATTGTACATGAAATTAAGACATGCCCCGACGCTAAACCCGTTCGACAATGACTTCTCCAAGTTTATCCACAAAAATCCACTGCAATCAAACTCAAAGCTGAAAAGCTTCTTAAAGTTGGTTTTTTCTACATTGTAGCATTGACTCATTGGGTGTCCAATCTTGTTCTCGTTGCGAAGAAACAAGGAATGATTCGTGTTTGTGTTGATTATAGGGATATTAACAAGGCTTTTCCTAAATTATCCAACCCCTTTCATTGACCAAATCGTTGATGATTGTGTCGAAATTGAAATATTCTCTCTGATGGATGGATTTTCTAGTTATAATCAAATCAATATTTTACCCGTGGATCAACATAAAATCTCTTTTATTTTCCCTTGGGGTACCTTCGCGTACCGTAAACTCCCTTTTAGTCTCAAGAATGCTGGTGAGACTTTTCAATGAGCTATGTCTTATGCCTTTCATGATATTAAGCATATTGTACAACCTTACCTTGATGATTTACTGACGCATTCCATGTGTCATCAATATTATCCAGCAGACTTACGATCCATTTTCCTCTGATGTCTATATTACCGCATACGATTGAATCCACATAAATGTGTTTTTTATGTGGAGTCTGGAAGACTGCTAGGATTTATTGTTTCCACACATGGGATCATGGTGGATCCGTTGAAGGTTGAAGCTATTATCAATTTTCCTCATCCTTCTACCTTACACCAACTCCAAAGTTTGCAAGGGAAGGCAAACTTTCTACGACAATTCATTCCCAATTATGTTGAAATAATGAAAGGTTTCACTCGACTTCTTAAGAAGGGTCATGATTTTTTGTGGGACAACACCGCCAACAAAGCCTTTGATGCTTTGAAACTTGCATTAACCCGCACACCATTATTATTTCCCCCCGATTATAGTCGAGATTATTTCTTATATTTGAATGCCTCATATCATACCATATCCATGGTTCTGGTCGAAGAGGATCATTCGCATGACGAACATGTCATTTATTATTTAATTTGGAGTCTTACGACCACCGAAATCAAATTGGAGAAATTGGCCTTGGCAGCTGTTGAAGTTGTCCAACATTTTTGTCACTATATCTTATTGTGAAAAAACACGATTATTTATAATTGAAACCCTATGCAACGTATTCTTACACAAATTTCTAGGGGGGAAATACTCCAAATGGATTGTGATTCTCCAGGAGTTTGATTTGGAGTTTGAGAAAGCCAAGTCAAATAAATATTTGGTCTTTGTTGAGTTGATATGTGACCTTCCCTCCACTGATACAAAATATGTGGCAGAAAAATATTTTCCTGATGAATATCTTTTTTTTATTAGTTCAGATGATATCTGGTATGGATACATTATCATTTATCTCCAAACCCAAAAATTTTGGCCCGCTATATCTCATGTATATCATCATAATATTAGGTATCAAGCCCGTCAATATATTATTCTTGGTGATACCCTTTACCGTCGTGGTATTGACTCCATGTTTCGAGGATGTCTGACATATGATGAAGCTAAGAAAGCACTAAATGACTGCCATTATGGAGCATGTGGTGGTCATATGTCTGGGTATGCCACTTCCCAAAAGATCCTACGAGTAGGTTACTTCTGACCTTTTCTTTTCAAAGATTGATTTCTCACAGTTCATAAATTCCATGCTTGTCAAACCTATAATAATAAGATTCGATCTCATCCTACTCCTCTCTATCCTATAGTTTCTATTGGTCCATGTTGGCCCTTGGTTATGAAAGAAAGCGAATATTAAAGAAGAAAGGTGAAGTACGAACTGTGCGGAAAGCATATTGACTGAGAATGGGTCAAAGTGGTCAAACAAGCGAAAAGAAGGAGAAAAGATAAAAAACAAACTAGTCATTGGAAGAGAAGACCAAGGAAGATGGATCGTGGACAACTCAATGAGTGGAAAAATACACCGAAGGATGCTTGGAGAACCTCGCGGGAAAGAAGGAAGAACAAGCTGGCGAAGCCATAAAAATGTGGGCCAAGTTGACCTAGGGTTTTGGATCTAGGGTTTTGACACCTAGACTTTTTCCATGTAATGTATAAATAAAGTTCTAGAAGACCCGGGAGGGTTTGTTATAGGTTGTTCTTTGAGTGTATGAGGTGTTGGCTCATAATATTGTGGTTAATGGTTATCGATTGTTGTTGAGAGAGAAGAGAGAAGAAGGTTGATGGAGAGAGTTTTTATTGTCATATCTTTAGCTAGGTGTGAAGAACAACTGTGCAGATGGGTGCATAGGGAGGGGACAGAAAGAGAAAGAGAGATATCTGCAAGCTAAGAGTGCATATAGAACTATATGTTTCCATTCAATATATCAAGAAGCACAATTTTGTGGACGTAACCCTAGGTAGAGGGTGAACCATGTACATCATTTTGTTCTCTGTTATAATTTTATTGCATTGTTGTGTTAGATCTAATATACAACTTGTGAAGTAAGATCAAGAGTGGTAAATAATATCTATATTGTTGTGTGTTGTTTCTTTGGATCCACTTTTCACTTCCTCTAGTTGTAGACACTTTTGTCCTACAACCCCCTATTCCTACTTTGGGTGAGTCTACATCTTCTTTGTAGGTGTTTCCGAAAGGGCTTATTGGTGCGTTGTTAGAGTTGAACCCTGATTCTACCCCTGTGCCAACAAATGTTTTCATTCCCGAGACCGGGCTCTTCTTGAGGGAATGGAAAGGTGGTTTCCATTGAAAATAGAGATTCAGAACTGGATAGAAGAACAAGAGAAGGACTTCACCGAAGCTCAGAACAAGAACCCTAATCTTAGTACAAAAGACTAGTTGGGAAGGTATATCTTTACCGACATACATGATATTTTCTTTGGACGAATTCATAAAGAGTTATATGAGTGGTTAACCAGATTAGAAGATACCCATTTTGAGATCATATCTAGACCACCTGTGTTTTAGACATCAGCACTGATCAAGAAGGTCAAGAGAGTTGATAACGTCGTGTCAAGAGCAGTAGATCACTGGTTTGATAGTACCATTGGAGGGTACATTACTGAGTTTTCTATTGACAGAGTAGATTCATATAGCCAAGCAGAGATATTTTTTTAAGGGACCTAGAGGAAAAATTTTACACTTTTTGAAGTTGAATATCAAGATGCTATTGCATGAGAACAACATCTTGAAGATACAGTAATCGGTCGAATTGAAAAGATAATGTTCAAGAACTCAAACAGTGACAACGATAAAGAGGTCGGGCATATGCGCAATGGGAGAATGTTTAGAGAGGTTCCTCTAGTGAACCTGTGTGATCAGAGTCACAAGCCACTGACACATGATGAAGGGTTCTACAGTGGAGAAGAAGACGAGTTATTGAAAGAGGAACATTCAAAATCTGCTAGGGAAAAGGAAGGTAAGACTGAAGAACCTCGCCGAGAAGAATCAGAAACTTCAGGGATTGCACCTACCATTGAAGTAAGTACTATTATTGCTCCTATTATTCTAGTAGCACTAAGTAACTAGAGTAGCCAGAGTTATCAGAGAACTGTTACCAACAGTTCAGCACATACTCGGTCAAGAAACCTAGGAATATCTATGGAAGATGAAATAAGGTTACCCATATTTAGAGGATATGGATCTGAATATCTTGATCAACACTGGTTCTTATGCGAAGCTATATGGAGTATTAAGCAAGTCAATGATGAAGCTGTTAAGAGAGCTCAATTTAGTACTACCTTGAGAGACCTCACATTGAGCTGGTACATGAAGTTTGTTAAAGGGATTGTACAACCTAAACCATTGAACGATATCAAGACTGTGTTGAGTGGGGAATTCAACAAACCCAAGTCGAAGTCACAATACATTACAAAACTGAAAGAAATCAAGTAGAAAATATATGAACCTGTTTGGGAGTTTGATTAGAGGTTTAATACCTTGACAAGCTATTTGAATTTTCAAATTCCAGATGAACAAAATAAGAAATGGTTCATTGCTTCCCTCTTACCACACATCAGATTTCCTTTGATGCAACAGAAGGTCACTTCACAGGTTGATGCACTGGAGATCACCATGAAACTAGAATCAACCCCTATGAAAGAATCCAACTCAAGTATGTGTCAAATTTTGAGTCAACTAACTAGCTTATCTCTACAGGTCGAAGATATGAAGAAAGAAAAGCGAAAAAATAAAAGAGAAGGCATATGGTGCATCAGATGAAAATAAGAGGGCCATGACAAGGAGTATTTTCCCCTATTTAATGAGTACTTGGCCTCTAGAGCCCTGATCCCTTTGAAGCAGGTTACTCTACCCTGGTGCGAGGTATGTAGAAATAGACATCGCCCTAGTGAATGTTATTACATGGAAAAATATGTCCAGACACCTACCAATATTTACTGCACATTCTGTAAATATATGGGGCACGATGAGAAGGATTGTAGGGATTATGACCTCTTGCATGAAAGGTCAAGATATACATATAGGATTCAAGGAGAGATGTAGCAAGAGGGAAATGCTACGCAGTTTAATTCCCTAGTAAGAGGAAACTTCAACCCTCACGGTGGATTCATAGAAAGAGGACAAGGAGGATGCATGGGTTGAGGTCAAAGTCTTATCATTTGTTATAACTACACCCATCCATGTCACTTGGCAAGGGACTTTCAGAACCCTTGTACCACTTGCAGCTACTGCAACTCATTTGAACATGTTATTGAATATTGTCCAACATTGTTAGCCAAACTCCAGGAGAGAAGAGGAGGAAACCAACAAGTGAAACTGATATCAGCAGAACCTCATGGAGAGGGTCCTAGATTCATTGTTATTACTAGAGGAGGTGATGTTACAGGATAAGATAGGGTGACTCCAGGAAAGACTACAGAAGAATCACGGATCAGAAGAGCTGCAGGGAAGACACAATTGTTTGATCCAAGTAAAGAAAAGCAGACGTTTGAATAAGCAAGAAGATAATTTGGAAGAGAACATGATTCTTCATCTAAGGCACAACCAAAAGTGAAAGAATGTGGAATGCCCTTGGCAATTGATCAGTCTGCCTCGCCTGCAGAAGGAAAAGTGGTAAGAAAGCTTATGGAATTCTTATATACTTGCATTAATTTGATTAAGGATGAAAGAGTTGTGCATGAACTACAACACTTGATCAGATAGTCTGAGCTAGGGAAGGTAGACCCTCTGTTGAATAGAGTAGTACATCAAGTATCCAGGAAGAAAAGGATAAATAAGGTACTACACCTTAATTCTTAGATTGGAGACAATGACATAGATTATGTGGTCCTCGACTTGGGATCAAAAGTCAATGTTATGACGAAGAAAACCTGGGCATTGATGGGAAAACCTAAGTTGATTTATTCCCCTATCAGGCTCAAGATGGCTAATCAACAGGTAGTAAGCCCCTTTGGGAGGTTGGGGCATGTCCCTGTGGACATCGACGGGGTAAGGACGTTTGCAAACTTCGAAGTAATTGAGATAATTGACGATAGTTGTCCTTATCTTGCGCTATTTAGAATTGATTGGGATTTCAACAATTCTAATGTGGTTGACTTAAAGAAAAGAAGAATGACATTTGAAGGTGATGGCCTTAGGGTCATTGTGCCTCTTGATCCTGACGAACATCGCATATACACAGAACCCATCAGAGAAGAAGACCATTCTTATGAACTAGAGAATGTATATAAATTGATAGCAAGACAATAGGATTACATTAATCCTATAGCGTATGGAAATTTAAGTTGGCGAAGTGAAAGCACATGCTTGTCAGATTCAAAAGAAGCACTAGAGAACTAGCAGAACAGGATGTATGAAATATCTACGTGGAGGTGTGCCAGATTGACCCGGGAAGTTTGTTGGATTGACACAGAAGTCAGTAACCTTCCCACATTCGATGGTTTAAATCATTTAGAAACATTCTTATTAGAATTTGAAGAAATTGTACTAGTACAACAGAGGTTGTTGTCACTGGATGAATCCTTGAAAGAAACGAACACAAGAACAACATCACGGAGTGGGTGCAATGTCGCACTTTGATGATAGTGCACTATTCAGACCAAGTTGAAGTGTGTGAAGTTCGATACATAGGTCAGAGTTGTATGAAGGACCATGTGCGGAGTTGTGAGGAGGCCTAGAGCAACGTTCCTAAATAACAGTGGGTGCATAATTTCATTAACACCCTGGATACTATTCCCAACAACTGGTATCTTCAAGAAGAACTGTGCCTCACCACTTCAGATTGGTATGGTATGACCCATAACTTTATAGCTAAATTTTTATTTGAAATTCAGTACCCCACAGTAGATTAGACTTTACAAGTTGTAAGACAGAAAGTCTTTGAGGAGGCACCTAACCTCCCAAAGAGGAATATGAATGGATTGAACCTCTTCAAAAATTACAAGGTTGCTACAATATCAATGTTAATGAAGATGATGATCCTAGGAATGTGAACATCGTAGAAACTGAAGGATAGAAAGACATAGAAGGGCTAGGGGTTGAACTACCTTTCATTGAACAACCAATCAAAATCAATAAAGTTAATATTAGAACAAAGCATGCACCTAAGTTGGAAAACGTTGTATATTATTGGGATGATGCCACTATGGATAAGATTAACAAATTACTGCATGAATATGAGGACTTGTTCCCAACCAAGTTCATCGTTATGAAGGGAATTAAAGGGATCATGGGAGAAATGAAGATCCCCTTGAAACCATATGCAAGTCTAGTCAAGAAGAGACCCTACAGACTAAATCCCAAGTATAAGCAGAAAGTCGGGATTGAATTAGACAGAATGTTGGAAGCAGGAATCATAGAACCTGTTGAAGAATTAGAGTGGATTAGCCCTATGGTGGTCCAAGATAAGAAGACAAGAGAAATAAGGATTTGTGTAGATATAAGGAAAATGAATGATGCATGCCTACATGATTAATTTCCTACACTATTTACGGACGAAGTGTTAGATAATGTAGGAGGACAAGAGGTCTACTCATTCACAGACGGATTTTCAGGTTATCATCAGATCAGGATTGCTAAGGAATATAGACATAAGACCACATTTGTGACAAAATGGGGTTTTTTTCAATACACAGTGATGCCCTTTGGCTTGAAGAATGCACCAGCCATCTTTTCCAGTGTGGTGGTCGAAGCATTCATGGAATTTTTACATAAATATTTGGAATCCTATTTTGATGATTGGACTGTTTTTAGCTTATTGAAAGACCGTATTGAATGTTTAAGATTGATGTTAGATAAATATAAGCAATGTCAGGTTTCCCTAAATTTAAAAATTTCTTTTCCCCCTTTGGAGTGTTGCTAGGGCATATTGTGTGTAAGCAAGGATTGTTGGTAGACCCTTCCAAGATTTCCATCATTGTCAATCTACCTCCGCCTACTTTGGTCAAACAGTTGTGCACTACATTGGGGAACACTAGATACTATAGAATGTTCATCAAGGGATATGCACAGATAACAAAAATGATGGAAAATATTTTAAAGAAAGATTGTAAGTTTCAATGGTCAGAGGAATGCCAGCAGAGCTTCGACACACTAAAGAAGAAAATGGTTATTGTGCCTATTCTAGTTTTCCCAGATTGGAGTAAGGAATTCCATGTCCATGTCGATTATTCATCTATTGCATTAGGGGAAGTGTTAGCACAACCCAGAGCAAGATATATTGACCACCTTCTAGCCTTTTCTAGGAGGAAGCTCTCTACATCTGAGATAAATTACACTACCACTGAAAGACAAGGTTTAGCTATGGTGTATGCGCTGAAGAAATTTTGACACTACTTGTTGGGAGGACACTTTAAGATGTTTACTGATCACTCTGCATTGAAATTTTAGTCAACAAGCCAGTTTTGGGGGGAAGAATATGCAGATGGACACTGTTATTCTAGGAATATGATTTTGAGATTGTGGTCAAGCCAAGAAGAATGAACAAGGGACTTGATCACTTGTCCAGATTAGAGCATGGAGAGGAACCTACTAGTATGGAGGATACACTTCCAGATGCACAGTTGTTGGCCATCGGGAAATTCAATGATCACTTCGTCGAGATAGTTCAGCTCCTGTCCACAGGAATGGCACCTTGTGAATACACAATCCTTTAGAAGAAACAACTGGTAGTTTGTGCTACAGATTTTTCACTTATAGTTGGATAGCTATATAAGATGGGACCTAATGAGATCTTGAGGAGATGTGTTATGGAGGTAGAAATACCACTAATTTTGGTAGAAGCACATGAAGGCATCGTAGGAGGACACTATGCAGGGAAAGCAACAGTGTAGAAGGTTCTCAGAGCTGGTCTCTAGTGGCCCACTTTACACAAACATGCTAAGGAATACTATAGAGCCTATGATGTATGCCAAAGAGTTGGGAAACCTTCCAGAAGACGTGAGATACCTCTAGCACCGCAATTAACATTACAAGTATTTGCGAAATAAGCCATTGATTTTGTGGGACCCATCAACCCACCAGGAAAGCACACAGGAGCTCAATACAACATCATTGCGACAAAATATTTGACCAGATGGGCAGAAGAAAGAGTAGTTATGGACTATAGTGCAACTACATTCGCGCAGTTCATTTTTGAGGATATCATAACAAGGTTTGGATGCCCAAAGATACTTATGAGTGATCAAGGTACTCATGTTTTTAATAAAACTATTAAAGCCTTGACTCAGGAATTTGAAGTTAATCATTAGAAGAGTACTCCATGCCACCCATAGGTGAATGGTATAGTTGAATATTTCAATAAGATCTTGGAGACAACACTGACAAAGATTTCAATTGTGAACAAAGATGATTGGGAATTAAGGATTACAACAGTATTATGCGCCTAGAGAACTACTTGCAAAAAATTAACAACACAGACCCTATTTAAGTTGGTATATGTCTTCGAAGCAGTGGTACCTATGGAATATTTAGATGACCCCTGGGATAGAGGTTTCACTTAGGTGGTGCCTCGGGACGTCTCGGCCCCTGCTGAGTCACAAGTTATTGGTATATCTGGCTTGCGGGCTGTTGGATATACTCTTGGGAGGTTGTTGTTCCCATGGTTAAAAAAAAATAATTGCAGCATTTACATGTATGGATGACACATGCATTGTACAAGACAGGCTTGCGCAGTTGGTAGAACTAGTGGAAGACAGGTTTATTGCAGGATTTCATCAATAGGTACAAAAAGAATGAGAAAAGGAAAACCATGATAGACATATCAAGAAGAAATAATTTAAGAAAGTATATATGGTATTGGTATATGAAAAAAAGTTCATGAAACATCCAGGGAAGTTTAGGACACATTGCCTTGGGCCATATGAGGTTTCCTACATCACAGAAGGAGTAGTTGCACAGTTGAAGACTTTGAATGGAGAATGGAAGGAAGGTTTGGTAAATGGGAGCCGGTTGAAATTGTATTATGACAATCAGCTTCCTCACAACTCTTAGTAAAAGCAAAAGAAGAAGGGTCTAGGTACCAGGTGCAGTTGAAACTGGGTACCAGACACAGAAAATATAGTCTACACAAGAAAGGAAGGACGGGAGGGACCAAGCAGAAAGCATAGCCTGCTCTGCGCAGTCTAAAGTCAAAGTGAAACAGAAGGTTCAGTTTTGCAGTGACTCGGGACGAGTCACATGTGAGTGTTGGGGGGTTGTTGGCCCTTGGTTATGAAAGAAAGCGAAGATTAAGGAAGAACGAAGAAGTATGAACTACGCAGAAAGAACATTGACTGAGAATGGGTTGAAGTGGTCAAAGAAGCGGAAATGAAGGAGCAAAGAAAGGAACACCTATTCATTAGAAGAGAAGACCAAGGAAGCCAGATTAGCAAGGAAAATGGATCGTGGACAACTCAAAAAGCAGAAAAAGCCACCAACGGATGCTTGGAGCACCTCGTGGGAAAGAAGGAAGAACAAGTTAGCGAAGCCCTGAAAATGCGGGCCAAGTTGACCTAGGGTTTTAGCACGTAGGGTTTTTGATCTAGGGTTTTGACACCTATAATTTTTCCATGTAATGTATAAATAAAGGTCTAGAAGGCTTGGGAGGGTTCATTCTAGGTTTTTCATCRAGCGTATGAGGTGTTGGTTCATAATATTGTGGTTAATGGTTGATGATTGTTGTTGTGAGAGAAGAGAGAAGCAGACTAAGGGGGAGAGTATGTATTGTAAGATCTCCATCTGGGTRCGAAGATCAACCCTGCAGCTGGGTGCGCAGGGAGGGGAGAGAAAGAGAAAGAGAGAGATCTGCAAGCTAAAAGCACAGATAGAACTRTATGTTTCCATTCAATATATCAAGAAGCACATTTTTGTGGACGTATCCCTAGGGAGAGGGTGAACCACGTATATCTTGTTGTTCTTTGTGGTTGATGTGGTGTTCTTTTCTTTTTGTTATACTGTTATTGCATTGTTTTGTTAGATCTGAAATACAACTTACGAAGTAAACTCGAGAGTTGTAAATAATATCTAGATTGTTGTGTGTTGTTTCTTTGGATCCACTTTTCACTTCCTATGGTTGTAGACACATGTGTCCTGCAACCCCCTATTGCTACTTTGGGTGAGACTGTATCTGCTTCGCAGGTATTGTTGAAAGGGCCAATAGTTAGGGCTTGTTGGTACACTATTAGAGATGAACCCTGGATCTGCCCCTGTGCCAATAGTCCATTTGATAAATGGGGCATTGAATTCATGACATGTAACCCTCACTCGGTCAGGGGGCATGGATACATCATTATATTTGTGGATTATTTCACTAAATAGGTCGAGGCAATGCCTATATTTTATAACACCGGGAAAGTTGCAACACTATTCATATTCAATCATATCATCACTAGGTTCTGTGTCCCTCAAGCCATCATCACCAACCATGGCACCCATTTTCGCAATTTGATGATGTCTGAGCTTACCAATAATTTGGTTTTACAACATGAAAACTCAACCCCTTATTATCCATAGGCCAATGGACAAGTTTGTAATGACCCCATTCATTACGACAACATGCGCTGCATAACAAGTGCATAATTGTTTTTTTAACATGAACATAACAACAAAAAAACGTCAATCAACTCAACTCGATGATGAACATAACACACGCAATTCAGCCAACAGAAAACATAACAACATAACATACTAGCACATCATGCAACTRGATGCAACATACGGAAATCAATCAGACCAAAATAAAAATGACTACCCCCACATCCTACCCTGCAAGGTTAAGACCTCCAAGACACATAAGAAATGCTCAAGCCCAGGTTCCCATCGATTTTGACCATTTAAGGTCTCAAGGATGGCGACTGTTCTGAGGAACAAGGAGGTGTCTACTTCCCTCCCGTCATACACAAGATCACGCCTACTAAGATAAAAGACAACATCAATCAATCCCAACACAACAACTTCAACGATCAGTAACTAGAACCTTTACGGCAAGCAAAAACCAATCACAATAAGGCATTGCAAAACCAAGTACAACATGAATTACAATGAACATTATGCCCACATCAGGATGCACAATACTCATTTCAGTTTATCATTCGCATATATCGATCAATGCATGCAATGATCCCCTCATCGAGAATCATGCCACCACATGGCGATAGGCGTGACAGTAACCAAGGTGCAACATAACATATCTAGACATTCAACCCAAGAAAAATCCAACATGCCATGAGATCCAAATTAAGTTTCAATAATACATGAAGACTATACCCAAACACCCAATCAACAAGTCAATAAGACGCAAGGTGACAACATTCAACATTTTAATTGCGCAAATAACCGATAGATTTCTTGTTTTCCTATAAGGAATTCATATGTGGTATAACAACTATGACCAACCACCATTTAAAATTCAACATAAGGCATAGCACATAGTTACCATCTAATGTAAACACATTTAACCATTTAATAACACATGGCACATAGTAACCAATTAATATAAACAACCACAAATTAATATTCAACCTATAAAAACTTCAAGTATCTATTTACCCTTCCAATCTAAGGGGTTTTAATTATCAATAAATCAACTACACTTTCTAACTTCTCCAGAACAATATTAAGCAAGGAACAGTAAACCTTTAGCAATTAAACTTCTATCATATCTATAACTTAATAATAAATTAGGACTAGGCAACCAAGGTGAAGATTCCTAGTCTTAACTCAATAAGTTGACTTCATTCCTATTTAATCATACAGGTTATCCTAGGCTTTACAAAACTAAAAGAAGTAAATGAGATACAATGGAAACTAAGGATATAAGGGTTGGTATATAAATTTCATTAACCTTAAATAATAAGTGAAAGGTTCTAACAATAAATCCACTTTTAATAAGTGATAAATCTCTTAGAAAATTAGATATATGAACCTCAATAAAAAAATAATTATGAAATTGTTTCCAGATTATTATTAGGGCTCAATAACACAAAGGTGGACATAATGAATACATAGACTGTAAATCTAAACACAAATTATAAACAATGATTCAATTTTTAGAAGCACGTCGATACACTAAGGAAGGGAAACCTCTGTCAACCTGGTTATGAATTAACTACTCAAACCTGCCAGCAAGTAATTCAATGCGCTGCAGAAACTATGCATTTCTAAATTCACTCTAATATTTCAAGTAAAATGAAGTCTCGCAACCCAATCATAAAGGTGAAATTATTCTATCAATCCATAAATAAAGGTGAAGTGTGTGTTATTTGTCCCATGCCCCCTCCCTCGGGATAAATGCAATTCTGACATCGTTGCCATAATGAAAATTCAGAGATAAACACAAAATCAGTCATTTATAGAAATTGCCTTCAACCTGACATCTCTTCCAAAGGATAGCTGGCAGTAATTTTCTCTACAATAAAATAACCTAAACATTTTGAAATTACAGGATACTTCCAGATCTAACCACTAGAAATTTCTCTAGGTAAATTAAAATTGCTTTGTAGTTAATGATAGAGAAATTAAACCTATGAAAAATTAAAATCGATACCTAGTGTAAATAGAATATTTGAGGATGAATGAAATCATAGTGGATAATTTTAGGATATCTATCACGCACAGTTAAAATCGGGGTGGCACAAAAACATGCACATTGGTGGGGGAATTCCTAGTTTTGGTTGTGAGTGGAATGGGGTGTCCCACCTAATCGAGGCAACTGGATGGGCATGAAAATAACCACTGTTTGGAAGCTATGGACATCGTAAGATTACTAAAAATTTATCCTTCAACTAGAACGAGTATGCTGCGATGTAAGTCCCATGAATAAAGTCAAATCAGAAGCTATAACATTTTTGCAATCAAGTCGTAGAGTTTTGTCTAAGACACATCTTGTCATTTTTGGTTTTAGTGTGTTTGCAGTATGGGGGAGAACGAAAATAAACAGGTTGAAGGATATACAACACCTTAAAATTAATTGAATTATTTACCTTTATCATTCAAAAGCTCATCCCCTCTAAAATTTGTCCATTAGTTTGTTGAATGTAAATTTATAGGGGTGAAGGTTGTCTGGTTTGTCTTACCGAGGTAAGTAGTGATTAGCTTTGAGACAGAAAATAATTTTTTTAATTATGTTATAAGTTTCAGAAGGGCCTTCCAACCATGAGCCTACCTTGTTACAGTTTGAAGAGTTGGATAAAACACCCTTTTGCCTTAAATTAATCACATTGGGCTTCTTGATGAGAGTTTCATAACTCTCATAAAAGTAATAGGAGAAAAAGACAGAGAGGTTGGTTCCTCTTTTATGTATCAATTCCCTAACAAATTGAGCATCAAAAAGAGTTGACAATCTCATGGGTCAGGGATCACTAGTTAGCGAGTCAAATGAGATGAATGAATTGGGGGAAGCCGTAGATTTTATCCTTGAAGAAAACAATAGGGGTGTATTTTGACAAGAAGATTGACAACATCAACCATCATTGTGTAGGATTGGTGAGAGAAATCACATCGGGAGAGTAAGGTAACAGGGTGGAAGTGGAAAACTCTAGGGAGGCAGCAAGTTTACAACATACATGACTATAAATTCTTCTTCAACTGAACATTGGAAGCCTAAGAATTTGAACCTTTTAGAAGCAACAATCTGAACATTTTTAAAGCTAAGAGCTGAACTTTTGAAGAAACCATTCTAAACATTTGAAGCCAAACAATCTGAGCATTTTATAAGAAAATATATGAACATTTTTTTTTGCTAAGAACTAAACATTGATAAACATTAATCGGTATCCATATACAAAAAATAAGAACTAATTTACCATTAAATTCATGCACGTACTGTCACCAAAGGAGAATAAGTCGACGTCGTTGTCTTGTGCTTGCACTCTGTCCAGCTCCTGCTCGCTCCGCTTGCTAACGAAAGAGACCTCACTGGTATCTCCCAGTCAACGCTAGGGGTACTCTTCTTCCCCCTAATCCCCACGAGTCGCAGAGGGGGAACACACCCAATACCAAAGAATGCTAGCTCCTATCTCACCTCACAAGGTTGAGCTACCACTCGTTATCTGAGCTGGGTATCCCAACTCCCGCAAGAGAATTTCAGCAAGATAGAATTTCGGCAGTGTAACCTTATGCAAACCAAACATGATCCATACTCCTCCTCCATCGTCCTTTTTATAAATTTTTCAAGTGATTATTTTCCCAAACCCTCATTGGATTCCTTTTTCATTTATTCAATTAGGAAAAACCTTCCCCGTACACATGTCGCTTGATCCCCTAGTTTCACTAGAAAATCAATTTATTAATTAATTAAATTTTCCTATTTCCCTCACCCACCTAAAAGAATTCCTAAAAACCCTCCTCGGTGTCCCATTATTCCCTTTCAATTCTTAAATGACTTATGCTTTACTCAATTCCTAGTTGAGTTCATAAATAGAAAGTTCCAAAGGCTAGATTCATTACTATGTTAGACATTGCCCTTTTTCTTTAAGTTTCCCCCCTTTCTTTTAAGTTTCCCTTTATCTTTAAGTTTCCCCCTTTTTAACTAAGTTCAGAATTAGCAAGTTTAGACAAACCACCATTTACCCCTTTTTAATAATTAAACCTTCATTAAAAAAATTTACTTTAATTAATAAAGCTTGAATTTTATTTACCCCTTCTTGTTACATGTTTAGTTAGTTTTTTTTGTTCAAAGGTTCTATTCAGACCTAGGTTTTCAATTCACTAGGCTTGGAGACAATTCTTAAGGGAAAATTTTGTTATTAAACTTTACTTATCACATCATTCATTTTAAGGTTGGTCAGGTCCTAAGGAGACATAGTTTTATAGGCAATAGGTTTATTAACTTACCATATTTAAAATCGCGACATGCCCTTTAGGATGCACTACATGCTCCAAGGGTACCACACGCCTCTTTCCGGTTTATTTACACGATGTTCCCTTCAAGATGCACTACATGCTCCAAGGGTGCCACTCGCCTCTTGACTGAATTTGGCAGACTTCAAATGCCTGGAGTCAATACTCCATCAGTTATTCTTGTGGGAGACTAAGGGCCTCTAAGGAATAAGGACCCTGCCTTATTACACACCCCTTAGAATCATCTTGAGAGACTTTCACAGTCTGCCCTCACAGCATCGCAGGTCTTCCCGAACTAGTTAATCTCTAACCTACAATTCGAGCCACATCGGGAGTGCTAGTAGGTTGTGGGAGGGCTACTTCCACACCTCTCCCTCAATGTATCTGGTTGTCATGCGTTCCCCCTTTACTCCTATGTGAGTCTGGTTAGCAAGATATCGTCAACTTGCATCCATCAACAAAACGTGTCATCTATAAAAATCAACATCATGATATCTAGTCATATGTCACATATGTAATATCAATAACATCCAAGCCATAAAATTCCACTCCCTGAGTTGATCTGGAGTCCAAGGAGATTCATCGATGCCGGTAGCATCCTCTAACATCCAGAGTCCTACACATTTAGGAAAACCCAATCAATATCACCTCTCGATATAAATATAGAAAAATAATATGTCATCAAATCCACAACATCTCATAGGCATAATCAAAACAATCAATTATATAATGGACTAGATCACTTACACACAAGTGTCCTAAAAGAATAAGTCCTATCAGGTGTGCAAAAGAGTGGGATGTTACATACACCCCCTCTTGTTTTAAACTTCGCCCCAAAGTTTCACAGTATATAAGTGTTGAAATAAAGTGTATCATAATATCATATGTCTAGCTATCAAACAAAAATGGAAATTGTTGACGCATATCATATGTGTTCTGCCAGGTTGTCGAGTATATACTATAGTTGTCCCACTGGACCTTGACCTGATCTACTATTCGACGTTGTAGCTATCAAATGCTATGGTCCAGGATGCATATTGGATCTGCTGTGAGTGCACCCTCGTCCGATACCTGCAAGGAACTCATGTCAATAACATGTGTAGGATCACTAACATAATGTCTCAAAATAGATACGTGAAAAACAATGTGCATATGCCTTAAAGAATCAGGCAAGGCTAGTCGATAGGCCATGGGCCCCTTCTTTTCCACAATCTTGAAGGGTCCCACGAACCTAGGAGATATTTTAGCACCCTTTCCAAACTTGATCGAACTCTTATGTGGTTTCACCTACAAGAATACTCGATCACCAACTTCATAACTACGGTCAACATGATGCGCATCGACATAACTCTTCTATCGATCCTGCGCTTTCTTGATCTTTTGTCTTATTATTTTCGTTTGATCTTCCATTTCTTGGATCACTTCTGGTCCCATCAGGACCCTATCCTCAAGCCGATCCCAACTCAAAGGTGTCTGACACATTCGCCCATAAAGAAACTTGAAAGGTGCCATCTTAATGGTGCTTTGATAAATGTTGTTATATGAAAATTCTACTAGTGGAAAGAATTCTTCCCAACGCTTATGTTGGTCCATCACGTTACACAACATATCATTGAAGATTTTGTTTGTTCTTTCGGTCTTCCCATGTGTCTTCGGGTGATAAGAGGTGCTAAAGTTAAGTTGGGTTCCCAAGGCCTCTTGGAAGCTAGTCCAAAATCATCCTATAAACATCGATCCTCTATTGGATATAATCCTCTTAGGCACGCCAGGCAGCCTCACAATATCACTAATGAAAACTCTAGTTGTGTCAGGTGCCTCATATGTCATACACATAGGATAAAATGAGCACTCTTCATCAAAGTGTCGACTACCACAAAAATCGAGTTGTGTCTCCTTGCCGTCAGTGGCAGTCCAACAATAAAATCCATCGAAAGGGCCTCTCATTTTGATTTCGAAATAGCGTGTGGTTGTAGTAATCCTGTCGAATGTTTGTGTTAAGCCTTCACCTACTGACACTCTAGACATCTTTCCACGTAGTTGACTATGTCTGCCTTCATTCCCTTCCAGAAGAATACAGGTTTAAGGTCTTCCATCATCTTCACGACTCCATGGTGAGCCATGTACACTTCTCTATGAGCCTTGTTTAGGATCAAAATCGTCAACTCGTCATTAGGAGGTATGTAAATTTGAATTTTAAATCTCAATAATCCGTCATTGTCCACAGTAAATCCCTCAAATTTTGGTACCATCATTGTGTCTTGTCCAATAAAATCCTTGACCTCTTTGTACCAGTCATCGTCACGCTCTAAAGTTGGAATCTTTTCACGTAGATTCATCTGAAGAGGCATCACCAAAAATATGTGTGGTCTCCGACTCAACGCATCAACCACTCTATTCACTACTCCTTTTATGTAAGTAATCTCAAAATTGTATTCGCTGAGAAATTATGAACAACGTCGTTGTCACGCGTTCAATTCGCTTTGCGTAAAAATGTGTTGTAAACCACAATGGTCCTTTTTTAGTTCGAATTTTTGTCCTATAAGGTAGTGTCTCCAAAATCTCAAGGAATAAACAATAGCTAACAACTCCAAATCGTGCGTCACATAGTTATCCTCATGCCTTCTCAACTTTCTCGAGATGTAAGCGATCACTCGACCGTCTTGCATCAAGACTTTGCCTAATCCTTCCTTGGATGCATCAGTGCATACCAAGAAATCCTCGTCCATGTCATGGACCTTTAGTATTGGTGTTGTCTTCAACATCTCCTTGAGCCTATGAAATGCCTTCGCGCATTTCTCGGTCCAAACAAACTTGTTTTTCTTCTTCTACAATTTCGTAATCGGATTTGATATCTTCGAAAAACCCTCGACGAACCATCAATAGTATCCCACTAAACAAATGAAGCTACACACTTCTTGGACATTTCTCGGCGCAGGCCATTCCATAATAGCCTCGACCTTAGCTGGATCCACAGCGATACCTTCGTCGGAGATGACATGCCCTAAGTAGTGAATCTTTGATTGGTAGAACGAGCATTTCAATAGTTTTCCAAACAATTTGTTCTCTTGTAGACACTGTAGTGCCAAGCGCAAGTGCTCATCATGCTCCTCCATCGTCCAAGAATATATCAAAATATCGTCAATGAATACTTGGACGAACTTGTCCAAGTATTCGCGAAACACCTCATTCATCAAACTCATAAATACCCATGGGGCGTTCGTCAGTCCAAACGATAAAATAGTAAACTCATAATGTCCAAACCTTGTCTTAAAGTCATCCTTAGGGATGTCTTCCTCCTTAATCCGTAGCTGGTGATACCTTGATCTCAAGTCGATCTTTGAAAACATTTTCGTGCCTTTCATATGATCAAACATATCATCAATCCTTGGCAATGGAAATTGATTCTTGATCATGGCCTTGTTCAATTGACGGTAGCCAATGCAGAGTCTCCACGACCCATCCTTCTTCCGTATGAAAATAGCAGGCGCACCCCACGGTGACAAACTTGGATGTATAAGTCCTAGGTCCATCAACTCCTTCAGTTGCATTTTCAACTCTTGTAATTCAGGGGTCGACATCCGATAAGGAGTTCTCTCTATCAGTTCATTTCCCAGTTTTAGGTCAATGGTAAATTCCAATTCCCTCTCTGGAGACATCCCAGGTAACTCCCCAGGGAAGACGTCTGCAAACTCTTGCACCACCGGAAGGTTTTCTATACCTTCCGCTACTCCCTTCTTGTTTAACGCAAGGATCACATAAATATTACATCCCTTATGGATGTTGTTCCGTAGTTGCAAGGATGAGATGAACCTCAGGGAGACTCCCTGTTTCCGACCTATAATCACACATCTATATCCCTTGTCATTGACCAATCTCAACCATTTCATCTTATAGTTGAGTATCACCTCATGCGATTCCAACCAATCCATACTGATCACAACATCATAAGACCCTAAGATCATGACGTATAGGTTGGAACTTGTGACAAACTCTCCCAGGTTAATGCTACAGCCCGTAACCTTTCCTCCAACCATTGTTTTGGCTCCCAAAGCCATTTCTACAAAGCTCAAATCATCCTATTCGACTCCCTTTACCTTAATTATTTTTAGCGCTACACCAGAAATAAAAATCTTTGTAGCACCTAGATCTATCAAAATACTAAGGGTCTCGTCAGCGATGGTACCTGAAATCTCGAGCACAGTCGATTGGTTCTCTTCCTCGCAGTTATTTACCGCTGCATGAATCCAATGGGCCTTGCAAAAATATCCCACGGTAGTGGGTCCAGCTAATCCAGATGCTCTGGTCCTCTCCACTGGGCAGTCATGCTAGTAATGTGTCTCTCCACATGTCCAACATCCTTTCTTTGGTCCAGTACTCTTGGTACCTAAAGTAGAAGTTGATGGTCCACCTTCCTAGAACCCTGGTCTGTTATGTTGAACAGGCCTAAACTATTGTTGTTGCGATCGACACTGGTGTTGGTGTTGTGGTCCTCTGTAAGGAGTCTGTTGCTGAGGTGTTGGTCATTAAGGTGTAGATAAAGTGGATCCTCTCTGGATGCCACAATATCCTAGTGAATTTCTAGCTAGTGTCTGATGTTGATGTGCACCAGATGACGCCTGTCCCGCTGGTCTCGCTGGAGTCCTTCTCTGACCCCCATGGATAAGATATTCCTCTACTATGACGACCTCCTGGATAACATCATGCAAGGTTTTAGGCATCTGAATCCTAAAATTCGCATGAATGTTGACATTAAGGACAAACACAAACTTGTTGACCTTAATTTTCTCGGTATTCAGGTGTTGAGCATACCAAAGAAGCTCCATAAAATGGGTCTCGTACACGGGCACTGTATGGCCACCCTGTCTCAAGGCATTGAATTCGTTGAGATGATGCTCAATGAATTCCTCAGATATATAATTCTCCCAAAACTGTTACTCGAACAGTTCCCATGACATGTCTTTGACGACCATGTTTAATTGTTGCAAGAGCATCTTCCATCATATAAGAGTGCTCCCCTTCAGTTGAAACACCATCATGCGGACCTTCATGTTGGAGGTATAGTCGCGAAGTGCAACGCACATCGCCATATTCTCCAACCATGACTCAGTAGCTGCGTCGTCTGGGGCACCAAAGAACTCGATAAATTTGACCTTCTCGAGTTCGCGGTGAACGCTACTAGTAACGACCGAAGCGGGCGGTGGAACCTCAGGAGGTGTCAGTGCCCTAGCCTCATCTCTATCCAAACTATTGATTAGTGCCTTAGACATCCTCTGAAAGGACCTCATCAACCCAACCACATCACCCACAACTATATGTTCCTGCCTGACAACCTATTCGTCTCCTTGGGGGTTAGACCCCTCAAGCATGGATGCTACTGGGGGCGTCAGACCTCCTCCCCTAGAATCCAATCATTTTCCTCCATGGAATCCTCTAACCATGATTAATTGCACGAATACAAATCAATTTAATTAGTGATATTTTATAATCAAGTATCTAATCGATGGAATCCCAATTCGTGGGTCAAACCGACAGTGATACCATATGTAACGATCCTAGTTGTTACGACAACATGCATTGCATAACAAGTGCATAATTTATTTTTTTAACAGGAAGGTAACAACAATAAACATTCAATTAACGCAAATCAACAAAGAACACAATGCATGAAATTCAGGCAACATACAACATAACAACATAGCATACTACCACATCATGCAACTATATGCAACATATGAAAATCAATCAGACCAAAATAAAAACGACTACCCACCTGTCCTACCCTGCAAGGTTAGGACCTCCAGGACACATAAGCAATGCTCAAGCCCAAGTTCCAATCGATTTTGACCATTTAAGGTCTCAAGGCTGGCGATTGTACTGAGGAACAAGTAGGTGTCTAATTCCCTCCCATCATATGCAAGATCACGCCTACTAGGCTAAATGATAACATCAATCAATCCCAACACAACAACTTCAACAACCAGTAACTAGAACTTTTACGGAAAGCAAAAACCAATCACAATAAGGCATTTCAGAACCAGGTACAAACATAAATTACAACGAAGATTACTCCCACATAGGTAAGCACAAGACTCATGCCAGGTTATCATTCACATCTATCGATCAGTTCACACAATGATCCCCTCATCAAGAATCATGCTACCACATGGCGATAGGCGTGACAGTAACCAAGTTGAAACATAACATATCTAGACCTTCAACCCAAGTAAAATCCAATGCTCCAGGAGAACCAAATTAACTTTCAATAATACAAGAATACTATGCCTAAGCACCCAATCAACAAGTCAACAAGACGCAAGGTGACAACATTCAACATTTTAATTGTGCAACTAACCGCTAGATTTCTTGTTTTCCTACAAGGCAGTCATATGTGGTATAACAACTATGACCAACCACCATTTAAAATTCAACATAAGGCACAACACATAGTAACGATCTAATGTAAGAACATGTAACCATTTAATAGCACATAGCACATAGTAACCAATTAATATAAACAACCACAAATTAATATTCAACCTATAACAACTTCAAGTATCTATTTACCCTTCCATTCCAAGGGGTTTTAATTATTAATAAATAAACTACACTTTCTAACTTCTCTAGATCAATATTAAACAAGGAACCATAAACCTTTAGCATGTAAACTTCTATCAGATCTATAACTCAATAATAAATTAGGACTATGCAACCAAGGTGAAGATTCCTAGTCTTGACTCAATAAGTTGACTTCATTCCTATTTAATCATACAGGTTATCCTAGGCTTTACCAAACTGAAAGAAGTAAATGAGATACAATGGATACTAAGGATACAAGGGTTGGTATATAAATTTCATTAACCTTAAAGCATAAGTGAAAGGTTCTAACAATAAATCCCCTTTTAATAAGTGATAAATCTCATAGCAAATTAGATATATGAACCTCAATAAAAAATAATTGTGAAATTGTTTCCAGATTATTCTTAGGGCTCAATAACACAAACGTGCACATAATGAATACATAGACTGTAAAGATCAACACGGATTCTAAAAAATTATTCATTTTTTAGAATCACGTCGATACACTAAGGAAGGGCAACCTCTGTCAACCTAGTTATGAATTGACTGCTCAAACCTGCCATCAAGTAATTCAATGCGCTACATAAATTACACATTTCTAAATTCACTCTAATCTTTCAAGTAAAAGGGAGTCTTGCAACCCAATCATAAAGGTGAAATTATTCTATCAATCCAAAAATAAAGTTGAAGTGTGTGCTAGCTGTCCCATGCCCTCTCCCTCGAGATAAATGCAATTCTGACATCGCTTCCATAACGCAAATTCAGAGATAAACGCAAAATATATCATTTACAGAAATCGCCTTCAGCCTGACATCTCTGCCAGAGGATAGTTGCAAGTAATTTTCGCTGCCATAAAATAACCTAAACGTTCTAAAATTACAGGATATTGCCAGATATAATTGCTCGAAATTTCTCTAGGTAAATTAAAATCGCTTTGTAGTCAATGATAGGGAAATTAAAACTCTGCAAAATTTAAATCGATACCCAGTGTAAATAGAATATACGAGGACGAATGAAATCAGATTGGATAATTTTGGGATCTCTATCATGTACAGTTAAAATCGGGGTGGCACAACAACATGCACGTTGGTGGGGGAATTCCTAGTTTTGGCTGTGACTGGAATGGGGCATCCCACCGAATGGAGGCAATTGGATCGGAATGAAAATAACAACCATTTGGAAGCTATGGACATCATAAGATTAATAAAATTTTCTCCTTCAACCAGAACAAGTATGTTGCGATGTAAGTCCCATGAATAAAGTCGACTCAACAGCTGTAAAATTTTTGTGATCAAGTCATAGATTTCTCCCAGGGCTCCCTCTTGCCATTTTTGGTTTTAGTGTGTTCGCAGTACGAGGGAGAGAGACAACCAATAGGTTGAAGGATATATAACACCTTAAAATTAATTGAAGTATTTACCTTTATCATTCAAAGCCTCATCCCCTCTAAAATTTGTCTGGTAGTTTGTTGAATGTAACATTATAGGGGTGAAGGATTTATGGTCTGTCTTACTGAGGTAAGTAGTGAGTATCTTTGACACAAAAAAAAAATTGTTAAATTATGTTATAAGTTTCGGAAGGGCCTTCCAACCATGAGCCTACTTTGTTACAGTATGAAGAGCTGGATCAAACACCCATTCTCCCTTGAATTAATTACGTTGGTCTTCTTGATGAGAGTTTCATAACTCTCATAAAAAGAATAGGATAAAAATACAGAGAGGTTGGTTCCTATTCTATGTAACAATTCCCTAAAAAATTGAACAGTAAAAAGAGTT
>JZKD02S0845506.1:316112-344734 GCA_000966675.3 Picea glauca | reverse complement strand
GATTTAAAATAAAAATACAATATACATTTACAAGGAAATTTTTCCTTCAAGGGCCTCGCCCCCTAACCCCTACTTTCCCCTGGACCCCCCAGCCAGGGAGATATCCCCCCTCGAACCCCGCAGAGGGGGTAACCCCCCTCTACACTCCCCCGCGTGGAAGAGTGTACATACTTCTGAGGTGTAAATACTTCATGGGGTATAAACATGGCTGAAAATAAAATGCCTCTGAATCAGGAAGATAATCAGGATCCACAACCAACAATCAGGCCCATGGATAGAAGAAAAAAGTTGTTAGGCCTGTCAGCAACTCTCTCCAGGTGAAAGAGTGTGCAGAGGAAGTGAGTTCTCATGGAGGGAGTCCAACAACAGCTACAAAGATTTTAGAATTACTGATCTGACTTATTGTTGAAGCCCCATAAATGGAGGTGTAGTAGTCGATGGACTGTGTGATAGTGAAGGTGTACACTCCTAGGGTGGGACAGGCATGTGGGGAATGAGATTCTATGAGCTATGGGCATAAGTGTATCCTTGGAGGAAATCCTTCCTATTGTATTGTGCAACTTCATGTTGTCCCTGCCTAGCCTAGGAATCCCTTGCTCGATGGAGTTTAGTCCCAGCTCGGGGGTGACCCACTGCTGAGAGTGATTAACAACATGGTCTAAGATTGGGAGGTTCATGGAAGGTCTACATGCAGTTGGTGTACTTCAATTAAGAGACAAGTAAATTTTTTGTGATTAATGGTTAAATGATGTATTTAAGTGCATGTATGTGATTCTTGTAATAATATCATGTGTTTGGTTGCATGTAGGTTTCCATATTATCTCTTTCATTTCCTCTTAATTTTATATGTGAGTTTTTCCACAAAAGAGCTATGTCTAAGGTAGCATGCCTGGCCTGTTGGTGGCTAGGGACATTACAAAATGGTATCAAAGCATTTTCTAGAGTAGCTTGGCCCGACCTGGGTGGTCGGGGATGTTACAAATTGGTATTAGAGAATTTTATGGAGTAGCATGGCCTAGCCTGGGTGGTCGGGGATGTTACAAATTGGTATCAAAGCCATGGTTTCAACACTGAGCCTGGATTGGCCATGTTAGTGGAAGTTGAAGAAAAAGTTTCGGAAATAAATTGTTGTCGAAATAGACAAAATATGAGTTAAGAGTGTCCCTAGGTGCCAAGAGAATACCTTGGCCATGTTATGAAGCTCTGGAGGTATAACGGTTTATGGAATGGCAACAAAGAAAGAAGCCACAACAATCATTGTGTTGGGCCGCAAGGTTTGAATTTAGGGTGTAAGATCTATGAAGAGAAAGGCTGACCTTTTCCAACCGTCAGATATGGAAAAAGGTGCATAAGATTTAACCTCCAAGTCCTTTGGACTTCGTGACTTCGGCAAAGTCTATGTGTTATAGAGAAAAAGGGACCCAATCCCGAAGTTCTGAAGTCCCGGAGTGGATCTACACTGTTGATCTGAGGAGAAGTGCTTGACCGTTGGTTTTGGATGAAGACAAATCTAAACCGTTAGATCAAGTGAAAAGAAGAAGGTAAGGCGCAGTGGTGAAAACTATATCTCAGCCGACAGATCTGTGCGTGAATGATTGTGAGCCATAGATCTTACAACAGTGTGTACATTCTGAATTCGGGAGTAATAAGGCGGGATAGAGTGAAAAACTCTTGAATTCTGAAGTTGGGTTTTTGGGTTTGTATTTTGATTGTTTTGTTGCGATGGTTGAATCCTTTTTGCACTGATATTATATATGCTATTGACCATTTTGAAGGAGTTTTCAAAGGATTTTTTATCAATTCATCATGGATTTATACCAAGTATGTGTAATCAATGTTTTAAGATGATTTTGATCTAAATTAAGTTCGGTTTGATGTTTATAAGGATATAATGCATAATCTGTGTGTAACAGGGCGAATTCACAGTCTGATCCTCTATATGGTACATCGTCCAACACTTCATCTAGCACCTCATCCGATACGTGATCTGACACTCCATCTGGCACGTGATCCAACACTCGAAGCACATGCATGTTGGAGATTGGTACATTGGTAGCCTGTGATGGGAGAATTGAAGACCTAGTTTTTGTGCCCCCTCGTGAACTCCATTTACTGAGATCATGACATCTTAGATTAGGTGGTTATGCTAATCGTTGAGTGGCTCACGGATTTTCTAGAAGACAAATCTGTTAGAGCGCATTTAATGGGATTGCCATTTTTAGAGGAGGTCAACCCTTCCAGTGGTTGACCTCTTGAACCGTAATTTGCTTATAAATACCACCAGTAGTGGCAAGACCATAGAAAAAATTCTTGAGAAGAAATTCATTTGTGTAATTCAGACATTTTTTCTGCAAATTTGTGTTCCAAACTTCATTTTTAATTAATGACAGAATCATGCTGAGTTAAGACTGTATTTTGTTGTTTAAGAGTAGCCATGACCTACGGGGAGGGGCACCATTGGTTTGGGTGATTATTTCCATTAGTACATATCTACAGTTATCTAATTTTCTTACTTAGATTTCGAAATTGTCTCTTTACTGTATGAATTTCTCACTTGCAATTGCTTGTTGTGTGTATGTTTTAATTGTAGATTGCTTTTCTAATCCATCTTCCTGTACATTGCATATTGCCTTTTGAAATGTGTATATCATAGAAGGGCGTCCATGGCTGTGTGTTAATAATTATATTTTGTTGCAGGTTGTAGGGATATTTAATTACAGTGTTGTGTCTTTTTCTTCCTAGCTATAGGTTACTCTGTAGAGTACTAATTTAGATAGGTTTATTTAAATTCTTGATAGATTAATTGCTTTAGTTTTGATAATTTTGACAGAGTTTATTTGTAGCTTTGCTTCAGTTTTGATAGTTTGACAGAGTACTAATTTAAATAGATTTACTTTTAGTTTTGATGGATTAAATTGCTTTAGTTTTAGTTTTGACGGAGTATTAATTTAGATATGCTTACTTGCAATTGCACATACTCTCTGTAGGACTGATTCACTTGTCAATTTTGCTTCAACATGTTAGGATATAAATGAATTTTGAGTTCTGATTTTTAATAGGATTTCGATTGATTTTGGATATGATTATTTAGTTCAATTTAGATTATGAATTTTAATGAAGTCTCAGTTATAAATTTGAGTTGTAGGTTTGCACATAGTGTTTTTATTGTCATTTTAAGTATGAATTTGAATTAAGATTTTTAATTAAGTGTTAAATTATGAGCTTATGAGTTTATGGCTTTGATTGAGTTAGTGATTTTAATAGAATACCTTCTAGCAGTTATGTGATAGAGTGAATGATTGATGTTGAATATTTTCATAGTGATTTTTTCTTTAAGAATAGAGTTCACTAGAAATAATTGCTTTTTAACGATATTTTTCTTTATGAGTTCATTTCCCATGAACATAGGTTGTTTTTATTTGTTCACTTAAAATAATGAATTTATCATTCCTGGTTGTAGAATACTTTGTAAATTTAAAGTAAAGGTTTTCATTCTTTGATTTTATTGGAGTTAGATTAGATTAGGTGAGGCTAGGATAGATTATTTAGACCTTCATATACAATGTTGGCACCTCGAAGCTTACGAGCCCCGGGTTGACAATTTAATGTCGAATTAGATAGCATATATTTTACTCGACATTTTTGGCGTCGTTGTCGGGGAGGTTCTAAAAGGTATTAGAGATTAGGTAGGTAAGTTTATTTTAATTACACAACAAGGGGGAGGACAAACTTTAAGACAAGACGTAAGAACTTGTGCATCCATTTTAATGGGTCGCTCCAAATCCTTGTTGTTCCCTTTCTGCAAGAGTGTTTACTTTTTCTGCAATTTTGCTTATTTTTATTAGTTTGTTTACTTTACTCAGTTTGTTTATGTTCCTGCAATTTACTTTTTCGCAAGCGTGATTTCTTTCCTGCACAGTGTATTTACTTCTTCTCAATTTCTTTTTCCTGCCAGTGTGCTTATTTTACTGCAAGAGTGATTTCTTTTATTTCTTTTATGCAATTTCTATTTCTTTCATGCAAGTGTGCTTCCCTCTTTCAAAGTGTGTTTATTTTTCCTTCCAGTATGTTTACTTTCATACACGTGTGAGTTTGATTTCATTCCTACAATCATATTTTATTTTATGCTTCAATTCCTTTCCTGTAAGTGTGATTTATTTCATGCAAGCATGGTGTGTTTGGTTTGTGCAAATTTTATTTAAGTATGTATTTCATTTTTCTAGGTAGTTGTGATTAAATACTTAAAAAAAAAAAAATCTATAATAATAAAATAATAATAATAATAATTGAATCGTAGACAACAATCCCCGTGTGAGGTAGGACCCATCAACCAGTAGAATGGATTCGAAGGTGGCCATTAGTTTGGAAGAACTCCCTCAAATCCTAGCAGTAGCTAGGATCTCTTCTTATTAGGAGGAACACATCTTGAGAATAGTCAAGAACTTGTCTACCTCTCCAGAAATATTAGAAGAATCAAGGTCCTATGAGCTAAAAAATTATTTTCCTTGACAAATTATGAAGGGAGATGAAAAAATATGGACTACATCCGGTGGAGAGAAAACACCAAGACCTGAGATTGAGGAGTTCTCAACATCCATCTCAACAGATCCTTTATATACTTCAGAAATCAATCATCCAGAAGAAGAGGATCTACATATTATGATGAAGAAGAGCATGGAAATTATTGTTGATGAACATCAAGATTACATTGAAATTTGGTTTCAAGAGGTCATCAGGCCACAATACTATTCTCTTCGTCAACACCTTCTAATGCCAAAACAGGTAGGTTGGTTGGTTCTTCATATCCAGGTAATCACTGCGGTAACTTTTTCATATGCAGATATGGGTATGTTTCTTATATTGCTTCGCACATGGCTACATTGGAAAATTTCTTACACTTGAATAACGATTTTTCTTTCTTTTTAGGTAGGGTAGGATAGTAAATAAGAACTACATGTTGTTAGTTTAGCTTAAAGTCTAATGCGGCCTCATTTTACATTTTATTTTTAATAAAAGAACTATGAGATACATGTTCATGTGACTTGATCTCATTGATCTCGTCGGTTTTTGATATTTTAGAGTGTGGTTTTTGACAAACAGTTTTAGAGATCTTTGTAGGTATTTATTTCACCACAAGTAGACAATTTCAAGGAGACAAAAAGGGAAGTATTTTCCTTCAAAAATATTGTTATATTTGAACCTTGTTGTCTGCTAAGCATCAATTGAATAATGACTTGTTGTAATTAACCATATTTTTGCAAGATTTCTATCTTCCTTTTTCTCAAGGAATCTTTAATGGCAATTGCTCTTAACCTCCACCACTAGAGGATCTAAGGAAGTGATACCTTGACTATCAAACTTAGAGGTTACTCATACAGTTTCCCCAAGAACCCTAAGTAAGTGAGTAAATTATATTTATTAAAGAGTAACAAGGAGGTCTGATTAGCAGTTAGCCATGAAAACATCACAATAACTTAAAAAAAAAAAAGTGAATTGAGCCTAAAGATACCTTTCTATTCTTTCCCAATGGTACCATCCACTACACACTAAAAATTCTTGATTATACCATATATTTAGATAGGTTAAGTCCTCTTAAGTACCCCTTACATCAGGAAAATATCTAAGGAATACATAAAGGAGAGTCATCCTCTAACATAACTACCATCCCAATCTAAAAAAAGAAATAGAAAAGTTTTTTTCATAGTTGTCTCTGCATATTCTTGCACAAAGCGATCTTTATATTAAAATCTTAAAAGATGGTGGACTAGTCTTTGAGAGTGTAAGAGGATAACCCGTCGAGATATTGAACAGGTATGCTGGCAGCGGGTACCGACCTGTGGTATGAAAATATTGCTTATCTATAATCCATGAGAAGAAGAAGTAGAATCTTTGTAAAAATTCGGTATATTTCTTTCATGATGTGGGCTATTATATCAACAATTATTTTTATTAAAATTTTAAATTATATACCACTGACATCACTGTGTGTTATAAGCTTGTTGTACATTTCTTTGAAATATAGCTTAACTAGTTCTTTGTTTCAATTATAGACTGTTAAAATATTCACTACATATTTGTGTTACACGCCTACCAACAGAGGTAACCACAAACCAATATTTTGATCTGGTAGCTAGCCCTACCAAATCAGAGAGGTCTCTCTCTATGATGATAGTCAATAAGGTGAGTAAAGAAAGAAAAATATATTAGGCTAGGTATTTATATCGGTGCGGTTTTGATTTGGATTTTGTTGGATGAGAGTCTAGGTCTAGGGATCTAGGCCAAAGTTTCCAAAAGATGAGTTACAAATATAGAATGGGGCAAGGTAGGTATACTCAGTAGCATTTAGGATTTGTCATTGTTTATAGGGTAGATGAGGTGAGATTAAAAATGGGCATGATATCATGAATCCATTCATCATAAGAAGGTGTAAAATAACATGAAATTTTCATCCAAAAAATAGAAAATAACTTTGAATTCTGCTTATAATCTTACGAAGCAATAATAGGAAAGCATGAAAATGGCAGCAAATTGCAGCAGAAGAGAAACAACTTTGGAGGGTGATTTGTAGGCCTTCCTCGATGAGTATTTTAATGAACAAGTTATGAATGGAAAGATGAAGATGTCCTCTACGCCCTAGAATCACTAATCTAAGAAAAAATCTACATCTAACCCCTTCAAAATTGATTCGAAAACAAACTCTCCAAAAGTGCAGCGACTGTGACAGAAGCGCAATGAAAAAATAGGGGTCAAAGATGGAGTGATAACGTTTTAACAATAATAAATTTTACAAAACGAGGAGAGAATTTTTTATATAAGGTTGTTTTGAAGACAAACCTCTCTCAGTTTTGTGAAATTCATTCCCATGTTCTTGTAATATGTGCCACAAAAGAATGACTAAAACAAGCAATTAAATTGGAGAATTTGATTTTCTGAATAGGCCTCCAAGAAAGTTGGATATCTCCCACTATATGATACCTATGTAAACAATGAAGGAGGTTATTATTATTTTCTATGTCTTTAGAAAAAACCTCCTTTGTTTTTCCAAAATTAATCTTTATTTGGTCAAAAACCTCTTTTGAAAATGATGATGAACAACAGGAAATTAAATTGGAGAATTTGATTTTCTGAAATAGGCCTCCAAGAAAGTTGAATATCTCCCACTATATGATACCTGTGTAAAAATGGGATTTTATTATGATTTGGTATGTCCTTAGAAAAAACCTCATTTGGTTTTCCAAAATTCATCTTTATTTGGTCAAAAACCTCTTTTGAAAATGATGACCAAAAATAGGCAATTAAATTGGAGAATTTGATTTTATGAAATAGGCCTCCCGGAAAGTTGAATATCTCCCACTATATGATACCTGTGTAAAAACAGAAGGATTTTATTATGATTTGGTATGTTCTTAGAAAAACAATCCTTTGGGTTTCCAAAATTCATCTTTATTTGGTCAAAAACCTCTTTTGAAAATGATGACCAAAAATAGGCAATTAAATTGGAGAATTTGATTTTATGAAATAGGCCTCCCAGAAAGTTGAATATCTCCCACTATATGATACTTGTGTAAAAAAGAAAGGATTTTATTATGATTTGGTATGTTCTTAGAAAAATGATCCTTCGGGTTTCCAAAATTTATCTTTATTTGGTCAAAAACCGCTTTTGAAAATGATGACCAAAAACAGAGTCAAAAGCACAGCATGGTCTTGTAGAACACTTTTGAGTGACTTTTCCTGATCCATTTTCTGATGTAGTAGTGCCTAGCCATGTGTCTCTGAAGCTTGATGTCCCTGTTGGCCTTTTTCAGGAGCATCTCCAGTGTTCATTGACTTTGCCAAGAAAATACTCTCTGTCTTTTTCAAATTTTGTTGCAATGGTGCCTTCAATGTCTTATTGACATAGTGGAGGAGATGGCTCAAGACTCTTTTGAATATAGAAAGGCATGTCAAATTTTATTTGAAAATATAAAAATTTTACCTAGGACCCGAACAATAACCTTGAAATATTACATTTGATCATTGGAGACCACTGGACTCTAACAGACTCCAAACCCTCCAACTCAACTATCTCTCTATCTGATCAAAGGCCAATAAAATTGTTGATTCCCCTGCAGCCTCATCAGGCAAGAAAACCAAAAATCCTGCTGACAAATCCCCATTGCCTTCAACACCTATTGATCCTCAACCTAAGAAGTTAGAAGATTCATTTCAAAAATATTTTCCTTCAATCCCTACAAATAGAAGAGGATCCAATCGGTTCAAAGGGGAATATTTTCGAATAAGTACCCAAAGTGCAAGTGGAAAACATAATATAAAACCCCCAATCACTTCAGATCCCATCCAAGTGTCTTTTGATCATGAAATCCCCCATAAAATACTCAGGGAAGTTTCTGCAGAAGAGTTGGAGCCTGATAAAGAAGTAAAATATGAACTTATTCCCTCTCACAAGCACTCTGTTACTCCTAACTCACAGATGCCTACATCATCTTCCAAACATGATATACCCTCTACATCCATCAAGGGATCCAAACCCTCCTCTGAAACATCTGATCATACTTCAGTTATTGAAAAATTACAACAAGAAAATGTTTAGTTGTTTCAACAGTTGGAAGAGCGAAATACTATGGATAGGCATCTCCACCATGACAATGCGGTATTACAAGCAAAATTGAATTCTCTCCAACGATTGGTTGATAAAATGACCAATGACAATCGCAGCCTCCAGGAACAATTGAAACATCTTAAGACGCCCAAGACAATATCTTCAGGACAAGAGGGAGAAGCTCCTAAATCTAATCCACCCCCTCCTTCGCAAGTCTAGTCATGTTGGGTGATTCATTTTTGTTTGCAGTGGGAACTGCAAATCCTTAGGCATGGGGGTAATGTTGGATTCATATTTTGATTGTTTTGTTGTGATGGTTGAATCCTTTTTGCATCGATATTATATATTCTATTAACCATTTTGAAGGATTTCTCAAAGCATTTTATATCAATTCATCATGTATTTATACCAGGTATGTGTAATCAATGTTTTACGATGATTTTGAGATAAATTCAGTTTGGTTTGATGTTTATAAGGATCTAATGCATAATCCATGTGTAACAGGGTGAATTCGCAATCCTATTATCCATCTGGTACCTCGTACGACACTTCATCCAACATCCCTTGAGGTACGCGATCCGACACTCCATCTAGCACGCGATCCATCACTTGGAGCACAGGCGAGTTGGAGGTTGGTACATTGGCGGTCTGTGATGGGTGAATCAGGGACTTGGGTTTTGTGCCCCCTCGTGGCCTCCAGCTACTAAGCTCATGACATCTCATATTAGCTAGTTATGCTAATCGTTGAGCGGCTCACAGATTTTCTAGAAGCCAAAGTTGTTAGAGCATATTTAATGGGATTGTCATTTTTAGAGGAGGTCGACCTCTCGAACTGTAATTCAGTTATAAATACCACTAGTAGTGGAAAGACCACAAACAAAATTCTTGAGAAGAAATTCATATGTGTAATTCAGACATTGCTTCTGCAAATTTGTGTTCGAGACTTCGTTTTTAATTAATGATAGAATTGTGTTAATTTAAGACTGTGTTTTGTTATTGAAGAGTAGCCACAACCTGCACGAGGGTCCACCAGTGGTCTAAGTGATTGTTTCCATCAGTACATATTTATAGTTATCTAATTTCCTTACTTAGATTTCAAAATTGTCTCTTTACTATATGAATTTCTCACTTGCAATTGCTTGCTATGTGTATGTTTTAATTGCAAATTGCTTTTCTAATCCATCTTCCTATACATTGCATATTTATTTTTGAACTGTGTATATCATAGAAGGATGTCGATGGTTGTGTGTTAATAATTATATTTTGTTGTGGGTTGTAGGGATTTTTAATTAGAGTGATGTGTCTTTTTCTTCCTAGCTATAGGTTACTCTGTAGAGTACTAATTCAGATAGGTTTATTTAAAGTCTTGATAGATTAATTTCTTTAGTTTTGATCATTTTGATAGAGTTTATTTATAGATTTGCTTCAATTTTGATAGTTTGACAGAGTACTAATTTAAATAGATTTACTTGTAGTTTTGATATATTAAATTGCTTTAGTTTTAGTTTTGACAGAGTATTAATTTAGATAGGATTACCTGCAATTGTACATACTCTTAGTAGGATTGTTTCACTTGTCAATTTTGCTTCAACATGTTAGGATATAAATGAATTTTGAGTTCTGATGTTTAATAGCATTTTGATTGATTTTGGATATGATTTTTAAGTTCATTTTAGATTAGAATTGTAATGAAGTCTCAATTATAAATTTGAGTTGTAGGTTTGCACATAGTGTTTTTATTGTCATTTTAAGTATGAATTTGAATTAAGATTTTTAATTAAGTGTTAAATTATGAGTTTATGGATTTTCTTGAGTTAGTGATTTTAATAGAGTACTTTCCAGCAATTATGTGATAGAGTGAATGATTGATGTTGAATATTTTCATAGTGAGTTTTTCTTTAAGAATAGAGTTCACTATAAAGATTTTTTTTTAACGATAGTTTGCTTTATGAGTTCACTGCCATGAACATAGGTTGTTTTTATTTGTTCACTTAAAATAATGAATTTATCATTCCTAGTTGTAGAATCCTTTGTAAATTTAGAGTAAAGGTGTTCATTCTTTGAGTTTATTAGCATTAGATTAGATCAGGCGAGGCTAGGCTATATTAAAGCTATGGACATGCATATATAGTGATGACACCTCAAAGCTTACGAGCCCTGGGTTGAAAATTTAATGTCGAATTAGATAGCATATATTTTACTCGACAAGAGCATCCCTAGGTGCCAAGATAACACCTTGGCCATGTTATGAAGATCAGGAGGTATAACGGTTTATGGAATGGAAACAGAGAAAGAAGCCACAACAACCATTGTGTTGGGCTGCAATGTTTGAATTTAGGGCATAAGATCTGCGTAGGGGAAAGGCCGACCTTTTCCAGTCGTCAAATATGGAAAAAGGTGCATGAGATTTAACCTCCAAGTCCTTTGGACTTCATGACTTTGACGAAGTCTTTGTGTTATAGAGAAAAAGGGTCCCAAGCCCGAAGTTCTGAAGTCCCAGAGTAAATCTACACCATTGATCCGAGGAGAAGTGATTGACTGTTGGTTTTGGACGAACACATATCATAACCATTATATCAATCCAAAAGTAGAAGGTAAGGCGTAGTGGTGAAAAAAAAATCTCAGTCGATAGATCTGTGCCTGAATGATTGTGAGACGTAGATCTCACAATAGTGCAAAAATTCAGCATTCAGAAGTAATAAGGTGGGATGGAGTGAAAAATCCCTAAGTCCCAAATTCCGGAGCTAATATGGACCATTCATCAAAAGGGACATGTGTCAACAGATTATCTTTTTCGAGAATTCGTCATTTGGGAGAATTAAAGTGTGCTAAGGTGAAAACTCCTAGAGTCTCGAAGCCCAGAGTTAATCTGGACTGTTTGTCAAAAGGGACATGTGTCGGTAGATTTTCTTGTTCGGGAATTCGACATTCGAGAGAAAAAAAGTGTGCTAAGGAGAAAACTCTTGAAGTCCTGAAGTTCGGAGTTAATCTGAACCATTCATCAAAAGGGACATGTGTCTGCAGATTAGCTTCTTCGGGAATTTGATATTTGGGAGAAACAAAGTGTGCTAAGGTGAAAAATCTCGAAGTCTCAAATTTCGGATTTAATATGGACCGTTCGTCAAAAGAAACACATGTCGACAGATTGGATTTTTTAGGAATTCAAAATTCGGGAGAAACAAGGTGTGATAGAGTGAAATCTCCCAAAGTCCTGAAGTTCAGAGTTCATCCAGGTCGTTCATAAAAGGAGATGCATGTCAGAAGATCAACTTGTTTGAGAGTTCGGCATTCGAGAGAATTGGAGTGTTCGAGGGTAAAATCTTCTGAAGCCCGAAGTCCCGAAGTGATGTGACTTGCTGACGTCACCTGGGATGACGTGGACAGATGAGATGTGTGCCATGTGTCAGTGAGTTAAGAACCTTTGGAAGATTGAAATTCCAGTTAGAATGTGAAACGTTTCACCCATTTGATTGGGTCACGTGTTCTCTTCTATTATTTCACCACATGGCACTCCTCTCAAGCATGGATGGTGGGGCCCCTAATGGTTGCATAAAGTAGTTAAAACCTTGGCGAAGTATTTAACTAGATCGGGCCCATAGTAAATTGGTCACAATAAACGCATGGCGCCAGATCCTATAGCCTAGAGACATGGCACTCCAAAGGATTTGTGTTCAAGTGTGAAGACTCCCGATGTCCCGAAGGCCAGAATATACCTCGACCATTGATCATAGAGGACATGCGGTAGAAGATCCTGCAGTACGGAGACTGGGCTCTTCGGAGTAATTGTGTTACGTTTTTCATAGATTCAAGAACTCCCGAAGGTTGGAGTATACCTCGATCGTTGGTTCCAAAGGATGCATGGCATCATATCCCAAGGTCCGTATATTTGGTACTCTGGAGGAAATTGTGTTGCAATGGATTGAGTCAAGAACTCCTAGAGATCGGAGTTAATCTCGACCATCGACTGGTAGAGGGTATGTGGAGGCAGATGTGGTAGTCTGGAGACTGGGCACTCCGGAATATTGAGAGTATGGACAGTTTGGAACTCCTGAAGCTGGAGTCCCGGAGTTAATCATGGTCGTTGGTAATAAAAAGGGCGCAGACCATTGATGTGTTGGCTGTAAATTCATCATTCCGACACTACGGTGGATCTACACATTAGTGCTTCAAAAATTCTCAAATCCGGAGTTCCACAATAAGTCTCATCCATTGGATGCTGAGAAGATGTGGACCATTGATCCACCATCCTTCGCGAGTTCTCCAATTCCGTGCTCTGGGAAATTGGAAGGTTGAGGATTGTGAAAACCTCCAAAGCCCGAAGCTCCGAAGTCACGAAGTTGTAGACCTGAAGTTCTAAATAAGCGCCTATCATCCTAGCGCTTGGCTACATCCCGTGGTCACATAATATGGGGGGCTGAGGCAAAAGGGGCTAGTAACCAAAAGTGAATTGTAGAATAGAGTAGGACTCGGAGATAGAGTCATGGGGATTCTTGATTGACCAAAGACCCGCAGAAAATGGAGTCTGATATTCTTTTGTTGAATCAGATTGGTTTATGTTATTCTGGAAAATTATTAAAGACTAATAGCCTCACAAAATCTGGATGACTGCACATTTTGCAAAGTTAGCAATTGTCAGAACCGAACCAAATTGTTACATAGTGCAGAGAAATGGAGGAGGCACATGACTCTTACAGTCCGAAGTATGAAGTTAGAGGAATGGATGTCCATTTGGGATTTGAAGGGAAAAAACTCGAGTGGGCATGGAGAAGAAATAGATAAAGACGTGAGCATGATGAAAATCATTAAAAATTTGAAAAAATATGTCCAAATTCACCAGGCATATGACAAAAGGATTAAGAGAGCCAAGGAGCAGCAGGAAAAATTCAATATGAAGCTAATGCCAAGCCTGGAAAGAATTGAAAATAAGTTGGATAAGGAAATTGGATCCAACAAATCAGGGAGCCACAGGTCCCCTAATGTGGAAATGAGAGAAAGAAGTGGTAACATATGTCTCCAACACTCCCAAAGGCATTCCAAAAGGAGGCCACACAACAGTTCAAGTCCATCACCTACCAGAAATCATAGGAGATGTGAGGTGGATGAAATGAAGTGTGAAATGAGTAAGATAAAACCTCCTACTTTTGATGGAGAGAAAAAGAAAGATGAAGAGGATGAGACATGGCTACTTGGCATGAGGAAATATTTCCAATTGCATAATTATTCCACTCATGCAGAAGGAAAAATTGCATTCTATCAGATGAAAGGAAAGGCATCTGTGTGGTGGGATCATCTTGTGCAAGTGCATCACATCAGAGAGAATAATGTTAAATGGAAGGAATTCAAGAAACATTTTGAAAAGAAGTACTTAACCAAGAGATACTATGACAAAACAATGAAAGAGTTCTTTGAACTTAAATCGGGAATCATGACTATAGATGAATATGAAAGGAAATTTCTAGATCTATTGAAGTATGTCCCTTTCATTAAGGATGAGACAGTCAAGATCCAGATATATCTGAGTGGGCTGCCACCTTTTATCAGTGAAAAAATCCAGTATGATGATCCTAAAACTATTTAAGAAACCATAAGGAAGGAAAATTTTTCATATGATCAGCATAGGGGAAATCCTACTTCCCAAAGAGCTTGGGAAGATGAGAGGAATTTTAAGGAGTAGAGGTAGAAGGGGAGCAAGCCACCATTTTACAGAAATAGTCCTCAAGGACAACCAGTTTTGAGGGAGCCAATGATGGATGAAGTAGGTGGGAAAAGGCCAAGGAAGACACCTATGCAATGTTGGGGCTCTAATGGAGATCATAAGTATAGATATTTCCCTCACATAAAAGACAAGGTGAGAACGATTCACAATGTTAAACCAACAGAAACAATGAAGGACATGGGCAGTAGAGTACCAAGAATATATGCATCCATGGAAAACAAGCAAGTTGAGTTTCAATCACACATGATTGAAGTCGAAGGTGTGATCAATAACCATGCCTTTACTATTTTAATTGATTCGGGGACTAGTCATGGCTATATATATCCTAAGGTAATGGAAAGAGTTCAATTACCAAGAAGAAAGCATGGGGAATCTTGGCTGGTGTTGATGGATACAGAAGCCAAGAGAAAGGTTGTTGAGTTGGTTAAATCATGTCCAATGGGCATGAATGGACTGTCTACAAAGGCAGATTCAAACATATTTCCTTTGGGATCATATGACTGCCTAATTTGTATGGATTGGTTGGACCAACACCATGCCCTATTAGACTATCATAAAAAAGAATTCACTTGCTTGGATGCAGAAAGAAATATGAGAGCGGTCCAAGGAATTCCCAGCGAAGTTACTATCCGATAAATCTCATCAATGCAGCTAAAGAAGTGTTATAGGAAGAGCTGCCAAATATTTTCATCCCATATGGAAGAAGCACCTAAGGATAAGGTGCCAAAATTGGAGGATCATGTTGTTGGATTACTGAGAGGGAGGGTGAATCATTAATATAGCAATCTAATCCTTTTAAACCATATAATGCAAGTGTTATATCAGTGTATCATTATCATCCAATAATTGCAAAGTAAATAAACAATGAAAAAATAAGAAATCATACAGATACACAGTACACCTGTGTTTTTACGTGGAAACCCAAAGCAGGAGAAAACCACAAAATGTTTTTTCTTATATGTCTTGAAGAATTACATTCATTGGAAGCACCAAATTCCTTTATTTTCCAGCTACAACTGGAAGGAGGCTTCAACCCCCTAGTTTCTTAGGCTACAACATGAGGGAAGCTCCAACTCCTCAATTCTCTTGCTACAACCAGAAGGAGGCTAAAACCCCTTAAATTTTTGGCTACAACCACCTATCCTTGCCCCGTCCAACCGCCTTGAAATATAAATGTTGAATGTAGACAACTTACCACTGTCATTGAATCAACCACTACCACTGTCAACCTATCGTTGTCAACTTGTACCAATAACCTGTAACAACATGTACCAAACAAATTGTACCAATAACCTAAACCAACATGTATCGTGCATCAACCATGCATCAACCTTGACTCATAAAGATGTACCAACATCATCAACTATACACCTCATGTATGTGCCAACTCATAAACTATACACCTCATGTATGTGCCAATTCATCAACTACTTATCTCAACCATGTACCCAACATGTACCTCAACCATATACCAAAGACATACACCAATATAACCATCAAAAGTTATCTAACAATTCATCACTCTATCCATAAACCAAATACCATAAACCCTTACATCAAACCATGTGCCACAACCTCACTGTGATGTAGCCTCAAGCTAAACCAACAACTTCAACATCACATCACAACCAAAAGACCAATACCCATATGCCAAATACCAACTGTATCCCTCAACAAATCTGATATATGTAGCAATACTAAACATCCAACACCATCTCAAGAGATAAACCCTAGCTCACAAAACATATCTCAAATAAGATGTGCCATATCTCTCATAAATAGACCCCAACGATGTTACTACCGTGATTTTTCTGCTGCACTTTTTCTGCCGCGATTTTTCTACCATGATATTTCTGCCGCACTTTTTCTGCTACGATTTTTCTGCCGCACTTTTTCTTGTGCACTTTTTATGCTGCAAATTTTCTACCGCACTTTTTCTGCCACACTTTTTCGGCCGCACTTTTCCTGTCACACTTTTTCTGCTGCAAATTTTCTCTATCAATAATACCTGCCCAAATAACCTTTCACAAAAATAAATATTCAATGATATTCAAATGTGATTAAATGAGAGAGGTTTGCATCTTATTTATACTTTCATGTAGCTTTACACTTTCCTTATTTTAGTGAGTTCTCCATTTACTTTATTATTTAAATAATTTCTTTGCAAACACATGACTTTTGGGGGCTTCTATATGACTCATGAGGGTTCTTCAACTTCATATGGCCATAACTCTCTAACCGTGAGGAGTTATGTGATGTTCCACATACCACCAGAAATGGCATGACAAGCACTATCCATCTACGATAGTTTCACTGACAAATTCACTGACCTTCATATCAATATTCCACAATTAAGCATGGGCTCGCTAACCATACTTCTAGGATAACTCAATCCACAAAGCGTCTTCCCCTGAGGGATTTCACCATAAGGGGACCACTTTGGAGTTCATCCATTTGTACTTCTTATAAACCATGACAAGAAAATAATGAGTCATATTTACATCAAACAAACCTAGGTCCATTACCCAAACCTTTGTTCTACCAGGCTTTCTTTAGGGGTTTACATCAATGTAAACCAACCTTAATCAATAATATCCCCCTTTGGCATTGATGGCAACACTCTAATGCAATACTGAAATAATATCACTCATGCTCCCCTTGGAACCATGTCTCTGTCCTATGCATCTCTGTGACCATTGCTCCCCCTGAAACCATGTCTCTATCCTATGCATCCGATAAATCTTCCCCCCTTTGTCATCAATGGAAAAGGTATATTTCTATCTGAGGCTTATCCCCCTGAATAAACTATCATCTTTATGGTGCTTCCTCGTGTACATATAAGACACATAAGATAAGCATTCAAAAGCATTCATTTTGGAGTAGAAATAACTTCGATTATCTGGCGAAGATACTTAGAGGCTTCCCGTGGAAGTGGTTTTGTAAAGATGTATTCCACTTGTTCTTTTGTGCCCACATACTCAACTATGATGTTATTTTCTGCAACCTTCTCCCGTAGAAAGTGATACTTGATTGGAATGTTCTTTGTCTTGGAGTGCATCACTGGGTTCTTTGAGATACTGATGGCGCTTGTATTTTCACAATAAATTGGAATGGGCTCATCATACTCAACCTATATATCTGTCAGAGTTTGGTTTAATCCAAATAACCTGTGTACAACATGTTTCTATTGCAATATAATTTGCTTTGGTTGTAGATAAAGACATTGATGATTGTTTCTTGCTTATCCATGATACTAAACACTCACCTAAGTAGAACGTTGATCCACTGGTGCTTCATCGGTCATCAATACAACCTGCCCAATCTGCATCTATGTAGGAAATAAGTAATAGATCATTTCCTTTTGGATACCATAATCCAAACTCTTATGTTCCTTTGAGATATCTGAAAATCCTCTTCACTACTAATACATGTGATTCCTTTGGTTTTGCTTGAAATTGTGCCACCTATCCAAATTCCTGCATTACATCTGTTCTGGATGATATCACATATAGTAGGCTACCAATCATTGACCTGTATTGCCTCTGATCTGTAGACTCTTAATCATCATCTTTTCTTAACTTGCAACTGGTTTGCATGGGAGTGATAATTGGTTTTCAATCTTCCATTTCGAACCTCTTTAGCATTTCTCTAATATAATTGGTTTCAGAAATAAAAATTCCTTGGTGGCTTTGATGTATCTGAAGTCCTAGAAAGAAGGATAGTTCTTCAAGTAATGAGATTTCAAATTCATTTTTCATATCCTTTGCAAATTTTTGGCTTAATCGGTCATCATCACTACCAAAAATAATATCATCAACATAACTATCCTTTTATCATCAACATAACTATCAAAAGTAATGAGATTTCAAATTCATTTTATCATATCCTTTGCAAATACTATCTTGACTTATCTTGATGTAGAGGTTGTTTTCTTCACTTCCTTTTCTAAACCCTTCCTGCTGTAGATATTTATCCAGTCTAGAGTACCATGCTCTAGGAGCCTATTTTAGACCATACAAGGCCTTATTTAATTTACACACATAATCTACTTTCTCTGAAAACTGAAATCCCTCTGGTTGTTCAATGTAGACTTTTTCTTCAAGTTTCCCATTCAGAAAAGTTGATTTTACGTCCATCTGATACACTTTAATATTTTTGGATCACGCATAAGCTAAAAGCAACCGGATTGCTCCCATTTTGGCAACTGGGGAAAATGTCCCTTCAAAGTTGATTCCTTCAACCTGTGCATATCCTTTACATACCAATCTATCTTTGTTCCTTGTAACCTATCCATCTTCATTCAATTTATTCATGTATACCCACTTTGTGTCGATCACATTCTTATCCTCTGGTCTTGGAACCAATTCCCAAGTATTATTTTTCTCTATTCGATCCAATTCTTCATCCATGGCATTATTCCAAAATTCATTCTTATTGGCCTTTTCAAAATAGGTTGGTTCAATCGTAGATGAGAGTGATAGGTGTGTTTGCTCTGGTGAACAGATTCTTCCTCTAGTCTCAACTCCTGCATCTTTGTTTCCGATAATCTGATCTAAAGAATGATTCTTTTGTACTCATATGCTAGGTGTCTTTGGAGGCACTTGTTGAACTTTCTCTTCTGCTTCTGTTTTATTTTCTTCATCTTTCCCTTCTACTTCCTTTTCGACTTCTTCTTCTTCTTCATAAAGTTGTCCCATTGATTGATTTTCTTCTTCCTTTAATTCGTGTCTACCTGTTTCATCAATTGTTACGTTGATGCTTTCCACAACTTTGTTCAATCTCAGGTTGTAACACTTGTATTTTTTCCTTGTACTTGAGTAACCAACAAGTACTCCTTTGTCCACACGAGAGTCAAACTTTCCCATTCTTCCATCTTCTCTTTTGATGTAGCATTTTCTCCCAAAAACTCTGAAGTCATTCACATTTGTTGGCCTTCCTTTCCATAGCTCATAGGGAGTTTTGTCAGCGTTGTTTATGAGCATTACTATGTTTTGAATGTGAACTGTTGTATGCACTTCCTGTGTCCAAAAAATATTTGTCAATTTGGAATCCATTAGCATTGTTCGAGCCATTTCCTGTACTATCCTGTTCTTTCTTTCAACAACTTCATTCTGTTGAGGTGTCCTAGCAATGAAGAATTGTCTTTTTATTCCATGACTATTGTAGTAGTCCATATATTCCTTTGAAGTGAAATCTCCTCCATTATTAGATCTCAAGCATTTTATTTTTGAATCCATTTCATTTTCAACCATTTCCTTGTCGATCTTGAATTTTTCAAAAGCTTCTGACTTGTTCTTGAGAAAGCAAACTGCAGTCATTCTTGTATAATCATCAACTAATAACATAAAATATTTCTCACCTTTTAAACCCTTTGTTGTATTTGGTCCAACTAGATCAGTATGCACAATTTCTATTGGTCTTGTTGTTGAATATTCCTTTGATTTGAATTTGGTCTTTGTTTGCTTTCCTTGTTGACAATTCTTGCATAAAGTGTTGGTTGGTTTCGTGATCTGGGGCATTTCTCTGACTGCTTCTCTTTTGTTGACTTTGACAAGGTTATCAAAATGTATGTGAACCATTCTTCTGTTCCATAGCCAAATTTCATCTTCCTTTCGTAGACAACACTTTTCATTTCCAATTTCACTTAACACATATATGTTGCTTGAAGTTCTCGCAGCTGTAGCAATCAATTTTTCTGAACCTTCTTTTCTTATCTCTCACTTTTTTGAATCAAAAGTAACTTTATGACCTTGGTCATACATTTGAATCTCACTTAGAAGATTATGTTTCATATCTTCTACTAGTAGAACATTTTTTGCCTTTGTATTCTTGTTCCCAATTCTGATTGTGCCTTTTCCAATTATTTTAGTTGAATCATCATTTATGAAGGAGATTGATCCATCTCTTTCCTTTCTTAAAGTAAGAAACTTGTCTCTATCACCTGTCATGTGTTTTGAACAACCATTTTCCACATACCAACCACGTTTCTTCTTCTTAGCTTATAGAGTGAGTGTGCATTCTTCATTTCTATACTGATTCTTCTTTCTTATCCATGCCCTTTTCTGAGGTTCCTGTCTGTGACTGTTGTTATTATATTGTGGTTCTCTAGCAGGGACTATCATTCTGCAATATTTGGCCATGTGTACAAAGTTGTTACATTTGTAACATTCCACTTCAGTGCTCAAGGATTCAAACCTGTTGTAACTTATTCTCTGTTTTTCACTAGGCCTTATTGGATAACCCTTTTGTGTATGACTTTAAAAGTTGTTTATGTTCTTGTTGTTGGCTCTGCAATTCACAAATTTATGTCCAAAATTATTACATGCATAACATAAACCAAAAAAGATATTTTGATACCTGGGAGTTGAATATATTCTGAAAGGAGGTACTCTTATGAATTCTTCTTCTTCCTGAGGCCTATCTGTCGATTGGTGATTCTAAACTCAGAATCTTCTCGGTGGAGTGTCCCTGTAATCTTCCTTGTAGATCTTCCTATCCCCTTTGATTGTTTCTGCATAGATTTATGGATATGTTTATTTCTCTGTTGTTTTGGAGCTTGATCTCTTTTCTGTCTGATTGTATCCAAGTCCGTACTTTTCACGATGAGTTTTTTTATTGTTGATAATGTCATCCAAAAATTTTGAGTTGTTCTGCATATTTTTATTTTGAAGATCCTTTCTTAATGTGACAATCTTTGCTTCCAAATTTCCAATGATCCTGTCTTTTTCTTCTAGATGTTCTTTGAGTGTTTCTTCAATTCTTTTAGCTTCTTCTATTTGAACCTTTAAAGTTGTAATCATTTGTTCTAGTTCTTGAGTGTCTTCTTTCTTGTCTAGTTCTTCTTGTAGTTTCTTGTTTTTTTCTTTTCTCTTATGCTAACTTCTATGACACACATCAATTCTTCTCGGTAGTCAACTTATGCCTCTTCATATTCTTCTTTGGCTTCTTCATATTCTTCTTCGAAGTCTTATTTATCAGATTCTTCTACTGCCATGAATAAAACTCTTTCTGTCTCACTGTCACTGACTTCATCTTCATCTGACGATGAGATGTCTTCATTGGTGCATAAGATTTTCTTGAAAACTTTCTTTCTAGTTCTTTTTCCTTTATATGTTTGTTTTCTATTTGAGTAACCTTCATCATTTCTCTTTTTCTTATGAGGACATTTGTTAGAAAAATGACCAATACCATCACAATTAAAACAAATCAAAGGAAGCTTACCTCTATACCTGTCGTTGGTTCCCTTGTTCAATATTTTGACAACGTTGGCCACTTCTTCATCATCTTCCGAGACGTTTGTTGCTGCTAAGTTTTTTTTTTTTCTTTGACTTTTTGGATGCTTTGAAGGCTTCTTCTTTTGTATCTGGATTTTCCCGTTCAGTTCTCATTTCATATGCTATGAAGATTTCATGTAATTCGTCCATTCTTATTGAGTTTAGATCTACTCTTTCTTCTAATGCTGACATCTTAGGGTCAAATCTCATAGGAAGAGATCTTAGTACATTTTGAACAGTTACAGATTGTTCAATTTCTTCTCCCAATCCTATGATTGTATTTATTGTTTCATCAACTCGTAAAAAGTAAGCTGCAATATTCTCATGTTCCTTCATCTTACGTTGTTTGAACTGACCTCTGTAAGTTTGAATCTTTGTTGCTTTGACTTTTGAATCTCCTTCATAAATATTTCGAAGTTTGTCCCAAATCTCTTTAGCGGATTTACAATGTGCAACTTTGGTGAATACTGTTTCACTAAGACCATTCAGAAGTGCATTTGTGGCTTTGGAATTATTCTGACTGAGTTTCACTGCTTTGTCATTTGTTGGAGGAATTGTTGGTACTATGTATCCATCTACAATTGATTGTCAAATTTCAAATCCATGCTCCTGTATATATGTCTTCATCCTTATGCTCCAAAATGCATACTTATGTCCATCAAATTGTGGTATTCCATTTTTATACAAGTTGTTTCTCCATGATCTTCCTTTCAGTGGTTAAACTGATTTCTGAAGGAACTCGCTCTGATACCAATTGTTGGATTATTGAGAGGGGGGATGAATCAATAATAAAGCAATCTAATCATTTTTAACCATATAATGCAAGTGTTATATCAGTGTATCATTATCATCCAATAATTGCAGAGTAAATAAACAATGAACAAATAAGCAATCATACAGATACACAGTACACCAATGTTTTTACGTGGAAACCCAAAGCGGGAGAAAACCACAGAATGTTTTTTCTTATATGTCTTGAAAAATTACATTCATTGGAAACACCAACTTCCTTTGTTTTCGAGTTGCAACTAGAAGGAGGCTCCAACCCCCTAGTTTCTTAGGCTACAACCTGAGGGAAGCTCCAACTCCCCAATTCTATGGCTACAACAAGAAGGAGGATACAACCCCCTAAGTTCTCTTTCTACAACCGGAAGATGGTTACAACCACCTATCCTTTCCCCTTCCAACCACCCTGAAATATAAATGTCGAATGTAGACAACCTGTTACTGTCACATAATCAACCACTGCCACTATCAACCTCTTACTATCAACCTATACCAATAGCCTGTAACAACCTGTACCAATAACCTGAACCAACATGTACCATGCATCAACCATGCATCAACATTGACTCATCAAGATGTACCAACATCATCAACTATACACCTCATGTATGTGCCAAATCATAAACTATACACCTCATGTATGTGCCAACTCATCAACTACTTGTCTCAACCATGTACCCAACATGTACCTCAACCATATACCAAAGACATACATCAATATAACCATCAAAAGTTATCTAACAATTCATCACTCTATCCATAAACCAAATAACAGAAACCCTTACATCAAACCATGTGCCACAACCTCACTTCTATGTAGCATCAAGCTAAACCAACAACTTCAGCAACACATCACAACCAAGATACCAATACCCATATGCCAAATACCAACAAAAAAATACCAATTGTATCCCTCAACAAATCTGATATATGCAACAATACTGAATATCCAATACCATCTCAAGAGATAAACCCTAGCTCACAAAACATACTTCAAATAAGATGTGTCATATCTCTCATAAGTAGACCCCAACTATGTTGTTGCCACGATTTTTCTTCTATGATTTTTTTGCCGCACTTTTTCTGTCTCTATTTTTTTCCGCACTTTTTCTGCCATGATTTTTCTGCCACACTTTTTCTGTCGTGATTTTTCTACCACAATTTTTCTACCACGATTTTTCTGCCGCACTTTTTCTACCGCACTTTTTCTATTGCAATTTTTCTGTCGCACTTTTGTTTCCGCAATTTTTTTGCCGCACTTTTCCTGCCACACTTTTTCTGCTACAATTTTCTCTATCAATAATACCTACCCAAATAATCTTTCACAAAAATAGATATTCAATGATATTCAAGTGTGATTAAATGAGACAGATTTGCCTCTTATTTATACTTTCATGTAGGATTACACTTTCCTTATTTTAGGGAGTTCTCCATTTACTTTATTATTTAAATAATTTCTTTTCAAACACTTGACTTTTGGGGGCTTCTATATGACTCATGAGGGTTCTTCAACTTCATATGGCCATAACTCTCTAACCGTGAGGATTTATGTGTCGTTCCACATACCACTGGAAATGGCATGACAAGCACTATCCATCTAGGATAGTTTCACTAACAAGTTCATTAACCTTCATCTCATTATTACACAATTAAGCATGGGTTCTCTAACCATACTTCTAGGATAACTCAATCCGCAAAGTGTCTTCCCATGAGGGATTTCACCATAAGGGTACCACTTTGGAGTTCATCCATTTGTACTTCTTATCAACCATGACAAGACAATAATGAGTCATATTTACATCAAACAAACTTGGGTCCACTACCCAAACCTTTGTGCTACCGGGTTTTCTTCAAGGGTTGACATCAATGACAACCAACCTTAATCAACACATGCAATCCTGTAATATTTTGAAGATGTGTTCAAGGAGATACCAGGGCCACCTTGAAAGAGAGATATTGATTTCTCTATAAATTTGATGCCTAGGGCAGCTCCAGTATCAAAGATTCCCTACCGAATGAGCACACCAGAACTGAAAGAACTGCAAATCTAGCTTGGAGAACTTTTAAATAAGGGGTACATACTCACAAGTGTGTCACCTTGGGGTGCCCCAGTGTTATTTGTGAAGACGAAATATGGGACCCTGAGATTTTGCATTGACTTTAGGCAATCAAATAAAGTAACTATAAAGAACAAGTACCCTCTACCAAGGATCGATGATCTCTTCGATCAGTTGAAAGATGAAAGGATATTTTCAAAGATGGATCTCAGGTCGGGATACCATCAAGTAAGGATTAAAGATGAAAACATCAGCAAGACTACCTTCAAGAAAAAGTATGGTCATTATGAGTTCATAGTGGTGCCATTTGGGTTATCAAATGCACCAGTTGTTTTCATGTGCTTAATGAATGGTGTTTTCTGAGAATATTTAGACACGTTTGTCATTGTCGTTTTCGATGACATACTTGTATATTCCAAGATAGAGGAAGAGCATGAGAAACATTTGAGGATGGTCTTACAGGTGCTAAGATAGCACCAACTGTTTGCTAAGTTGAGAAAGTGTTCATTTTTCCAAAATCGAATCCACTATTTGGGACATATAATATCCGAAGAGGGAATAGCAGTAGAGCCTGAAAATATTGAATTCGTTAAAGGGTGGGAAGAACCTAAGAATGTGACAGAAGTCAGATCCTTCATGGGTCTAGCTGGTTACTACGGGAGATTCATTGCAGGATTTTAGATGATTTCTCACCCAATCACTTCCTTGCAAAGAAAAGGGGTAAAATTTCAATGGAAAAAGAATGTGAAAAGAGCTTCCAATAATTGAAGCAGTTGTTAACCATTTTTCCAATTCTGAAGATTGCAGATCTGGATGAAGAATTTGTGGTTTTCACAGATGCATGAAAACAAGGACTGGGTGGAGTCCTCAGCTCGAATGGGTTTGTGATATGTTTTCAATCCAGTAAATTGAAAGAGCATGAAATACTCTACTCCACTCATGATTTGGAGTTGGCATCCATAGTACACGTTTTAAATAAATGGAGACACTACCTCATGGGAAATAGGTTTGAGCTGAGAAAAAACCATAATGGTACGAAATATTTGTTTGATCAACCTAATTTAAATTCCAGGAAGAAAAGATGGTTGGAATTCCTATGTGAATATGACTTTGATATCAAGCACATCAAAGGAAAGGAGAACAAAGTGGTTGATGCACTCAGCAGGAGAGTGCATGAACTACATGATACAACCATTAGCATGTATCAAACTGATCTTTAAGACAAAATTTTGGGGGTTGCAAATGGAGATACACAATACATGGAAATGGTAACAAAGTTACAACAAGGTAAGATGCTACATAAAATAGAATATTATAGATTGGAAGTTGATGGAATACTCCTATACAGGAACAAAATTTGTGTACCCAATTCTCACGAATTGAGGAGTATGATATTGAAAGAGATGCAAAATGTGCCTTATGTTGGGCACCCTGGGTATCAGAAGACGGTGGCAACAGTCAAGAGCCATTACTACTGGCCATGCATGAAGAAATAAATTGAAGAATACATCGCCAGATGTATGGATTTTCAAAGGCTCAAAGTTGAGCATAGACACCCATCTGGGTTTCTATATCCATTACCCATCCCTGAGTGCAAGTGGGAAGTGGTGACAATGGATTTCATCACAGAATTACCTAGAACAAACAAGCAACATGGTTCCATCATGGTGGTGGTGGATAATCTTAGGAAGGCTGCCCATTTTATTCCATTGAAGACTACTCAGACAACATATAATGTTGTTGATATTTATATGATGGAAATAACACGATTGCATGATATTCCCAAGACAATTGTGTTTGACAGAGACCCAAAATCTACCTCAAAGTTTTGGACAGGATTATTTAGGGGGTTCGGAACGAACCTGAACTTCAGCACAACTTATCATCCTGAGTCTGATGGATAAACATAAAGAGTAAATCAAGTGATAAAAGATATGTTAAGAATGTATGTGATGGACAAACCATCCAAATGGGAAGACTACCTACACTTGATAGAGTTCTCTTACCACAATGGGTACCAAGCATCACTAAATATGATCCCATTTGAGGCACTTTATGGCATAAAGTGCAACGCACCAATAAGATGTGACAACCCAGCTGATAGAGAAATAATTGGGCTAGAGTTGCTTAGGGAAATGGAAGAGAAATTGTTAAATATTAAGAATAATTTGAAAGTTCCCCAAGACAGGCAGAAAAGCTATTCTGACAAAGGAAGAGCCCACGGGGAGTTTAAAGTGGGTGATCATGTTTTATTGAAGGTGAAATCCAACATAAGTTCCCTAAAGCTGGGAAATTGTTCCAAGTTGGTAGCCAGATATTGTGGACTGTTTGAAATTCTAGAAAGGATTGGACCAGTAGCTTATATGCTTGCATTGTCTACATGATTGACTATTCATAATGTATTTCATGTCTCAATTCTCAAGAAATATATACTTGATGATAATCATGTGATTGATTGGAATGTGATTCAGGTGGAGAAAGAAGGCACTTTATAAGTGCATCTGGTGCGCATACTGGACCGAAAAACAAAGTAACTCTGGAACTGATCCATAAGGATTGTAAAGGTCTAGTGGACCTAGTACGGTCCTAAGGATGCAACATGGGAGAACGAAGATGATATGCAGGTAGAATACCCGCATCTTTTTGAAGATTTTGAAAATCTTGTTGATGTTTTGTAAATGAGTTGCACTGAGGACAGTGCAAAAATAAGGGGAGGGGATTGTAATATCCCAAGGATGATCCTCGATTGTAATTATGAATGTAACATGTTTTGTAGCTAGTGAGCTAAGTATTTATAAGGTGGTAGGATTATGTGTTGATTAGGCAGGGGCCTAGATGTTAAAGGTCAAGAGCCTATTTTGTACATGTAAATATTCATATTATTAACATCACAACATCATTGCGTGTATATCGACCACAAAGAAAGAGTATGGGAGACTAAAATCCACTAGGTTGGGAAAGGGAGGAGGATAAGAGATTGAGGGAAAAGGGCTAAGCTTAAGATCCTAATAGAATAATATATTATTATTCTAAAAGATGTAAAGAGGATATTAATTTATTCTTAGTTCCTTTAGGGAGAGGAACGGATTCCAAGTGGGGGGGGAAATGCTCTTGGAGAGCCAAGTGTCATCCAAAACACATGCATATTTATGGGGGGGCTTTCTCTCCATTCTCACCATTCTGGCGATTCTCACCATTTTCTCAGAGCATTCTGACCATGCTAGCCATCCGTTACCCTGATTGACCAATGCACCCAAAAATCACACAGTAATCCTGGAATGACATTGTGGAATTCCTGAAACACACCGAACCTCCGAAACAATCCGAATTGATACCCTCGTTGTACCTGTGCCCTGGGGGTTTCCTGCGTATTTTCCTATCAGTATCATTCCTCACGTCCAGTTTCTGTTGCTGCCATCACCATGCCCGTTTGTTGAGGAGTGGGAGTGAATGTTAAGCCCTAATATTGGCTCATTACCCCTTAATTGGGGCATATTATATTAGTAATCTTATTTTATTTATGTCGGATTTAGGCCATTAGTACCTCCTAGTCTCCTATATATACCAAGGAGACATTTTCATTTTGACTCATATTGTACTTGAACATTTAAGTGGGGTAAAAGGAGGTTGCCCCCTTGAAGAGGCTTATTATCTGAAATTATCTCTTTTTCAAGGCGTTGAGTACTTTTTCTGAGGTTTTTCTATGCTATATTGATATTTGGTTCTTAACATATGGAATCAGAGCTCAAGGTCTTGGGGTTTCATTGTTACATCTGCGATACCTTGGAATTTTGTCTATAACTTTTTTTCTACAACATTTCAGAAGGAACGGATTGGAGGATATTTATTAGACGGATCAAGGTACGTTGGGCTCAAAATTTATCTCCTGAGACCTTATAATTTTGGAGATACATCCTATACAAGATAGGGTTCCAGAATCATCTTGAACTGAGTCATTGCGGAATTTCCGCTATAAAAAAATTTCTTTAATGCTTCAGACCCTGCACTTTGGAGGACATTTACCAAAATTAGTAAGGTATCTTTGGTAAACATTTTATCTTCTGGGTCATCTTACATTTGTATATACACCTTGTGTAAGATAGGGTATTTGACTAGTCCTATTGACTAGTCTCAAGAAGGTGTTCTAGGTAAAACAATCATAACTTCTTCCTAGAGTATCCAAATTGAGT
>JZKD02S0845506.1:288878-311791 GCA_000966675.3 Picea glauca | reverse complement strand
GTAAAAGGAGGTTTCCCCCTCGAAGAGGCTTATTATCTGAAATTATCTCTTTTTCAAGGCATTGAGTACTTTTTCTGAGGTTTTTCTATGCTATATTGATATTTGGTTCTTAATAATGAAGAAGCGAGTTGTTAGGCTTATGGATAGAAGAAGTAGGTTTTCATGCCTATGAGAAACTCTCTCCGGGTTAGAGAGTGTGTTGAGGAAGTGATTTCTCTTAGAGGGAGTCTAGTAGCATCTACCGAGCTCTGAGAATTCCTGATTTGTCCTGTTGTTGAAGCCCTGGAAAGGGAGGTGTAGCAGTCGATGGAATATGTGATAGTGAAGGTGTACACTCCTGGGGTGGGACAAGCATGTGGGGAATGAGAGTCTGTGAGTTTTGGGCATAAGTGGTTCCTTGGAGGAAATCCTTCTTGTCGTACTGTGAAACTTCATGTTGTCCTTTCCTAGCCTAGGAATCCCTTGCTCGGTGGAGTTTAGTCCCAGCTCAGGGGTGACCCATTGTTGAGAGTGATGAGCATCGTGGTATAAGGATGGGAGGTTCATGGAAGTTCTACACGCAGTTGGTCTACTTCAATTAAGAGATAAGTATATTTTATATGATTAATGGTTAAATGATGTATTTAAGTGCATGTCTTTGATTCTTGTAATAATATCACGTGTTTCGTTGCATGTATGTTTCCATATTATTTCTTTCATTTCATGTTAATTTTATATGTGAATTTTTCTACAAAAGAGATCTATCTGAGGTAAAGTGCCCGACCTGTTGGTGGATTGGGACGTTACAAAATGGTATCAGAGCATTTTCTGGAGTAGCATGGCCCGACCTGGGTGGTCGGGGATGTTCCAAATTGGTATCAGAGCATTTTCTGGAGTAGCATGGTCCGACCTGGGTGGACTGGGATGTTCCAAATTAGTATCAGAGAATTTTTTGGAGTAGCATGGCCCGACCTAGGTGGTCAGGTATGTTACAAGTACTATGCTTAAAATGTTTTCCATGAGTGTTTTGTACTTTAATGTATCATACTCTAGTGTGTTTTTTGTCGTTTATTTTTCTTCCCTCAAACTGCTTGCCTTGCCTTGTGCTCGGTTTCCAGATGTCGACATTCTCTCTACCCTATATTGGATTTGTTGATGGTGCTAGTCACAGTACTCAAAATCTAGTGTCTGTTGCATGGGAAATATATGCACCTACGGATGATTTGATTAGTCTACATGGTATTTTCCTTGGTCGTGCAACTAATAACATTGTGGAATATAGTGCGGTCATTGAGATATTAACCGAAGCCATTTCATTTGTCATCCTTCATATAATTGTATGTTTATTCCATCCAAAGTCCTACACTATTACGCGTATACTTGAGAATTTGCCTCTTGGAAAGAAACTTTGATTACATTGAATATCAACACATTCCTAGATATCTAAACACATTAACAGATGCATTGTCCAATTATGTTTTAGATAGACATATGTGCCATTTATAAATCCAAACACACACACATAAAGACAATTAAGTTGGTAGAATTTTTGTATTATAACGTCAAAAGTTACAAAAACGTGTGTCTACACATATGTATCATGGATGATGCTCATGATAACAAACCACTGCCCATGCTACACGACGGAGGAGTTGACCAATAGATGTTGAAACACCAATAGTATGGTGTTGGTAACGTCGAGGTAACTCATCCATAGTAAATTCAAGGATGTCCATGGTCAATCCCTCGAGGTTGTGTTCTATCTCCTCGATATCCCCAGTTGTTACTCCTCGACATACCACTGCACCTATATCTCCATGTATTTGGATTGGAGATGACCCTGGAGGCCTGAAATGTGCCACATATGCATTTTGAGACCTCTTGATGAGTCTCAGATCCATAACATAAAAATTTCATAATTAAAATGCCAAAAACAACACATAATGAAAATTTCATTTTTACCTATATCTCCCCATTGTGAACCCTCGAGTAGTTTCAATTTAGGATCATCATGAAATTCGGTCCCGGCATAAGCATAATCCTCAACCATAACAAGATGACCTCTCATCCACTCAAAGAACATAGCCATAGGTAACAGTTGGGACGCTACCATGGCGTGCCATCAAGTCAACCCATCTCTTCATTCGAGGGTCCCATGGAGCGGGAACTCCCCAATCCACATGTTGAAGGAGAAAAAATGGGAACCTTTCTAGGAAAAAGGACACCAAAATCGATCTGTATCCAAATTGCTTCATTCACCCGGTCCTGCACTTTGTTAATTGTTTCTTCATATTTTTTAGGAGGCCCTCACACCAATTGAAAACTCGAGGATCCATGCACTCAATAGCATACTAAAAATGGATCTGCAAGGCCATGTGTGGAGACACACTCCCTACCACACAGGTAATGGTATAGAGAATGGTCCTCAAAGATAAGTCATGAAAATCCTTTATGGCAACCTTGCCACTATGTTTCTTTGTACCAGCTGCATAGTGATGTGCTACATAGTAATCAATTGGGTAACCTCCTCCTCTGCTTCCCAATAGTGACATTCGAGATCCACGACGAGATAATCCAGTTAAGAAATAGATATCATAAATATCTAGAGTGAGTGTATGTACCTCAACATGAAATACTTGTTCATTCATGTCCCACATTTGGACTAAGTGCTCCAATAGAATTAATTGGGCCCTCATGACCTGCACTTTGAAGAACTTAAGAAATACACACTCTCAAAGTGCCATGACAGTGTTGGGATCATTCCTTGCAATGTAATATTCCTCTTCATGCTCTCTTTCCCACCATTCGAGCATCATGAACTATGGAAATTCTTCCAAAAAAAAATTAAATATGAATTAGTTCATCAAAAATAAAAAATTGGGATCTTCCCTAGTTCTTTCTCTCTTGTTGTTTTTTGAGTTGCGGTCGCCGCAGGGGCCAACTTTACCACAGTGTGGCATTGTCACACCCCAGTAGTGAAACCCCTGTGACGATCCTAGATCGTCGCAGTTCCTGATATGGAGAGGCTATGATGATCTAGAGGCGCTCTCTCCCTTGGAAATTCGCCCACAAACTCAAAAAATTAACCATGAAAACTGGAAAAAAAAATCTATAGAAAGAGAGATGGGAGGAAGAACACCAACCTCACGGAAACAACTTGAGAAATCGTCCACGGAGCTCGCTGAAATCGTCACTTGAAGATTAGAGGAAAATGAGGGGTTTTGGCACTAGTTTGGTGAAAATACAAATGGAATGGTAAAATGAACTTGTTTTGACCTATTTAACCTATTTTACCATTTTTTAAGCTAAATTTAAATTATTTTTTAATATTTTTCACCTATGTGAGAACCTAATGAACTTTTCAAAGTGTCAATATTGCAGGATATAGGTCTGGCGACTGGACTTTTGATATGGATCAACCCTTTTTGGTCATTTTTTGTGTGTTTTTGCAAACTCATTTGATGTATATATGCTTTTGGGTTTTTTTCAGTAAAAAACATCGAGCATGGTCTTTGTTCTTTTTCACACTCGTAAAACTATGAGAACATAATCAAGTAAACTTTTATCACTTTTTCGGACTCATAAAGATAATATGAAAAAGGAACCCCCCTGGAGTCCTCTTTAAGCTCTTTTAAATTTCCCTAAACATGAAAAGATAGCAGAGCGACCTTGTTCTTTTCACGCTCGTAAAAGTATTTGAAGAAAACGTCTGATGAGCGGTAGATTATTTCTTTTTCGGTATCATCGGACTAATTTACAAAAAATGACATTTTGGAGTTTTCTTTAAGTGTTTTTCAGACTCTCTAAACATGAAAAACCCTTGATTTTTCTTTCTTTGGACTCATAAATTATAATAATAATAATAATAATCTATTTTTAAGGTCATGACCAAGCCACACTAAATTGGTGTATGATACCCCCTTGTTTGTGGGACAAGGGACCCCCCTCTGCCCAACGATTTGACTGGTAAAGTCTACGGAGGTATACATACCCTACCCCCCTCTGGATTTGAACTTGTGACCTCATCGAAAGGCGCATATGGAACCAAACCACTCCTTCCTAGGGTTTTTTAAAACTACTCTGAGAGACTCATCCAAAGGATGAGCTTACATTTCAAGCATATTTTATCCTCCTCAATCTTGTGTAAAAATAAAGAGGTACTCGCTAGAAATGGTGGGGAAAAATTGGGAATAAATGTATATCTGTATCTATGTTAGTGGCAGTAAGTCACTCTTGAACATGACACCCCTCTTCATTATTGTATCTGGGTTGGGAAATCCATTTGTCTCTTGTTTGATCATCCACAAGTCTGTAATTTGGGTCCTCCTTGAGTCAATTTTACCAATACAATTGTCGTGTCGTTCATATGTTCAATAGAAGTTCAACCTAAACATGTGTTCTATCGAATAGACCATTTGTAGTCCTCAAACTTTTACCATTTTGGCCTTTCCTGAGTCATTTACGAATCATTTTATACTATGTTCTACTTCAAATCTGTTACATGTTTCATGTCATTGTTGGGGGATACATTAAGGCCCTCCTATGACGAGTCTTTTCCTGTCAACTTCAACTCATTATCCAGGAATTAGACATAGAAATAATTTGGTACCTTGGAGCCTGCATGCCTCAATGGCGGGTTTCCTCGTTTTCAACAGTGGGTTCACATCATTGGCCCTTGATTGGAAAATTCCATCGAGTGTTCAAATTCATCTCATTAATTCACATTCATTGGATTTTACTAGAGTACCTTGGGGGTCATTGACATCAATGGTGATTTCCATCGCACTTGTTAACGATATTCATTAATGACCGGTAATCAAGTGGTTTCTACCATGTTCGACTTCAACACCTGTAATCACATGGATAGATTCGTACTTCCGGACGATGAAAATGAAGACCCTGGATACTTTCACATAGATCCAGGTTGTGATGTAGTATTCATAGGTCTGTATTGACACATAGCTCCACCATGTATTTCTCATAGCTATGTCCAAATTTGAGTCATTATAGCATAGATCCACTTTGTATTTCATGTAGCTATGTTGAATCATAATGCAATGGATCCACAGTGTATGATTGGTGGCCATGAATCACTTAACACTTATGCTTAGGTTCACTTGTATTTTGAGTATGGAAATTCCTACCTCAGTAAATGGTATATTATTATGCAGTTGCTTGTTTGTTGACAGGTTTCCGACCAATGCGCTCCTTTTTCTCGACACACACATTCTACAAAATATTCCAGTTGTCAGATGTTCCAACTTCATACTTTGGGGGGTATTCTATTACACGTTATCTTGGTCACCCCCATGATCACCGATGATATGTGTATTGCTTACTTCTTTGTTCCCTAAAGCTACTGAAGAAATAAGACCTTCTCCCTAGGAAATAGAATCATCTTTCCTTTATTGAAAACCCTACTAAAGAATAGCGTCTCACCTTTCCAAATGTTAAGGGTACAACGATCCCTGATTGTCGCATGCTGCACCACAGTGGAATGCGACTCTGTTGCAGGCTACTTGTGTTTAGGGTGCGACGATGCTCAAACAAAGGAAAAAGGTGAAATTATTGAAAGTTCTAGAATGGAATCTTCGGAAGGATGAGGTGGTCTCCGATCAATTTGGATCTCACTCACTTCTCTAATTTAGTGGGATCACCCTAATCTCTTCATTCATCCCTCTTCACTCTATATAAATATGGATCTCTCATGGGAAAAGTTAGGCTGGCTTATGCATGAAGAATTCTACTGAAGATTGTACTTGTGATAGCTTTGCTTTAGCTTTCCAAGTCAGGTTGTGAATATTCTTCATCAAAGGAATTGGAAAAAATGTGTGTGTGTTGAGGAAAAGGGTCATTGGAAGGGACCTTGCAACATCAGGGCATAGGTTTTATTCTCCATGTTCATCAATATAATGCAATAATACATTTCTTCCCTATAAAAGTGTCTCCATTTTTATTGCATAACTCCTTGATCTTATGCATTGGTTTCATTGGAATATATATATCGTTTCTCTCTCTCTTTGTTGGTTTGTGATTATTAACACGTTCAACATACCACAAATCTAAGGATGGAGAAAGGACGACACTAGCGAGGATCAAACGACGTTTAAATGGTATGTCATTTATCCCTCTTTAAACTAGTTTACATTACAATGAAATCTAAGGAGAAGCTTGTATTCTGCTATGTTTTGTTTTGATTTCTTATTGAAGTTAGGGAGATTAGTTTGTGTCAACACTTATCGATTTTTCCAGTAACAACTACCTCCTTGGGGGTGTAATCCCTTTTACTTCCCAATGCAAGTTTCTCTAGCTAGGGTTTAATCTAAGAGGGTGTATGCCCTTATACTTGTCTTAGAAAACCCTTGTATAATCAATGGGATGAAGAAATTATGATTATGAATATGGTGGGGGTGTATGCCCTTATATGTCCCATCTAGAGCCTAGCATAACAATACTTGACTTGAAAAAAATGATAGCATAATAGTAAAAGACCATACCAATATCAAGAGAAATGCCAAGACAATCCATCATAAGAGCTAGAAAAACATCATCCAAAGTCTAGCGACTCACTCCTCCATCAACCATTCATCAATATATCCATAAAAAAGTGCACAAGAGATAAAAAGAGCCAAGCATGGCACAAATTTCAGACCAAGTTCTCTCACAAGAGGGAGAGTTATGTTTTTAAAATGAGATCTTATGATATCTATTTATACAAAATGTAGCTAACATAGTTTGTCCACACATTAAGGAGTAAACCAAAACATTATGGGTCAAGAACCCTAATATTTTCCCCTTAACAAAGTAATATTAAAAAATTCACTTAAAATTTCACTTTTTGCACAGATAAAGGCCTAATTTAGGAGGACATCACCCCTTTAGGGGATGTTTTTCCACTTTGAGGAAGTTTTTAGTGTTGGAGAATCATTTCAAGCATCTAATCACTCTCATCATGGTGAATACCCTCTTCCTATCAAAATGTACATGTGTCCAAAAAGTGGCACCTCACCACCATGCCCTAGCCCCAAAATCATGACGTCAAGCTAAAAAATAGGACGTTTTTCCCCTCATGGGAAAATCATTTGGAAAATGAGGGATGTGCTATGTTGTCCAAGTGATCATCAAGGCCTTCCAAATTTTATTTCTCTCATCCATAATCCGGGCCTCTGACATCCAACTTGAGGGTTTGTAGCCCCATGGAAGCCCAAGCTAGGATTGTTCTCCCAAAATTGTCCACCAACTAGGTCCTGCAAAGACAAATGAGCATGCCCTCCAAGGATATCAAGTCATAACATTATGATAAGTGAATCCAATCAATCAATAAATCATCTAATAATGTGCATCAAATATCACTATATCAAACAATTAATTTCTCAAAGACACTATGAGACTTGTCAAGCTTGAATATGGGAGGGTTGACAAGGCGTCCTATTGGGTAGATATTGCCCTAGGTCAAGGAGATCTTTCAAGAGATCCCTCTCGAATCCATGTAAAGTTTATGGAGTGGTTGGGGTCAAGGCTCAATGGAAATAGAGCTCATGACATACAAGGGGTCATAGTGTCTCATTCATGGGTGCCTTTGTAGAGGGTGTGTGGTACCTTCATCTACAATGCAGTTTTTCCAAACCCATCAATTTCCTTTTATATTTCTTTATTTTTATTTTCTTTCAATATAGCATAGGGAGAGATTGAAGGTCACATCCCTGGTGTGGTGACCATATGATGGCAATGTCACCCACAAACACCTAGTGGAATTGAGAAGGTTGGCTCGTGATGTGATCCCCTTTCTCTCAGCCATGCAACTGAGATCCATTGCCCTTTTTTTCCCTTGTTTGGTGATCAGATGATGAGATGGTAGGTCGGCTCGTGATCAGACGTCCTATCCTTCAACTAACCTTTTAAGAATTATTTATTATATTGTGGGTCCTCTTTACTCAAAGATAAGTGTTTTATCGCTTTCTTGGGTGATCCCTGGGTGAAACATCTCGAAGGTTTATATAATCATTTTATATTTTACCCAACATCAACCCCTCTAGGCCTTCATCCCCTTCTTCCCATAGAATGAGGGAGAACCCCTTCTTGGGTCAATATACTCTAAAATTCCAATAGATAAGGAAATGGAGGGGAATAATAATGGAAAGTCGTAAGTATGGTCGGGAGTGGTACAATGACTCATTAAGGGAGCTCCCAGTATCAAACCCATCCCCAAGGAAAACCACTTACTAGGGCACAATGTCAACCACCAAGGTGAAGTAGGGAAAAAGGCATAATGTCCAAGCATATATCATGAAATCTAGAGAAATCTAAGATAAAACATAATCAAATGGCTTAAATATTGAAATGATGCTCACCATAATACTGACTTGTACCTCATGGAGAAAGGCCCACTGCCTTCTGGAAGCCAGTTGGTGTGGTGGATGCCATCTGCAAAATTGTGACCATTTGTGGTGAGTGGGTTTTCCATCTGTGAAAAAGGGTAATGTTGGTCATGTAGCCTCTCAACACTTCATATCTGCAACCTAAGGGCCTCGAGACATAATCTCTTTAGTTATCCACAAAATGGGGATAACATCTCGCTCCTACTTGGGGACATGTGCTTGTCGTAGAGTGCATGAGAACTGCATCATCTCCGGGTAGACATGTTCCTGCAAGGAAACATCAAACTATAAAGTGCAGTATGGCCTACTCATCCTTGTTTTCATATTATGACAATCAAAGCCAACTAAGCTAGAAAAAGAGAATTTTGACTTTTTTTCAAAAATTCCTAAACTAAGCATGAAATCAATATGCAAGTAGAGAAAAATGAAAACGAAATGCATCTAATATAGTATGAGCAATCAAAATGAAAATGAAGGGAATCAAAATGACTTACCTACTTACCTGGGGCATTGGGGCCTTGAAGATCACGTGCTCGATGATGTCAGGTGAAGTCATACAACCAGTGCAACCATTTGATTATTTCATCAAAGTATCTCCCCCTATTCTTAATCATATAATAAAACAAAGATAAGTCAAGCACATAATAATCATGAGTATGAACACACATATAATAAATCATGAAATGGAACTCATGAAGATGGGAGGGAGGGAGGAAATCCTGCTTGAAAGAGAAACCATTAGTCTGATCATTCTTCCTGAAAGTATAGCGACAAGACTGATCAATCCATCTCTGAAGGGGGCTACTATACATAGACAATGGCTCATCTTCATCTTCACGTAGAAGATCACTGCTCCCTAAAGGTTGAGAAAATACAAGAGATCCAAAGAAAACCCTATGATTTCCCAAACAAGAAGAAACAGGGTAAGGCACAACCTTAGAGAAAAAACCCTTCGCCAGACTCCGAAAATGTCTCTTCTTTGTCTTCAAATCCTTTCCCAAAGTCTCAACATGAAAGTACTTATGTTTGGTAGTATGGACCTCGGATTTCTTTAGGTGGGCCATGAACTAGTGTCTATCAAAATCTAAGTATGGTGGTTGAAAATCATCCTAAAAATCATACATCACGTTGTCCTCGAATGGATGGAACAAATATGTAACCATATCCTCAAGTTGTGACATATATGGACCATCTGGATGTAAAATGGAATCCTTTGAAGAAATGATTTATGTATCCTTTATCTGAGAGGTTCATTCAATATCATATATAGGATCTTTGTAAAAAAAGAAACAACCCAAATCCCATATGCATCTCCCATCTGTATGAAATCATCAATGTGATCGTCAACTATATCTGAGGGTTGTTCCATGATTTCATTTGCAGCATAGAAGTTTATTACTTCTTCACAAGACTGGACAACTTCATCTTCTTCGAAAGGGATAGTACAATGTCTCGTTCAGACCTTCTGCAAGAGAAACTTCATCAAGATCCTTTTGGGGGTTTTCTTAATTTCCATAGTCATGGAAAAAAGCATAATTAGAGTTCTCAAAAGGATTTTAACTCATAATATTATCTTCTTGATATGCAGGAGGAGCTGAGGTCTAGATGTCCTCATCAAGTGGAAGATAAGATAATTCATATTCATCATATGTGTCATCCAGATCTTCTTCAGGATCTTCTTCATCTATTGTCTCATCATCGATAAAAAAACCTTCTCAAAAAAGAGTGTGTTTGAGCTCTTGGAGAGAATCTTGTAGAATTTGAGTAGTTGGCCGATATTTCCTAAGAAATTCTTCAATGATCTTTGTAGAAGAGGGGATACTCATTGGATAACATGAGTGTGCAAACCAATCCTTTTGACTTGATCACAATGAAGAAACGAAAATTTTCATCAGCACATCTTCATGTAGCACATTTAAGTTCTAAGCATACTTCATATATATCATGACATGGGTGACTACTAGAGCTGGATCACCTTCAAATTTGGGACAACTTGCCCTCCACTCTAGGGAGAAATGATTTGGATATCCAGGAATATCCTGAACATCAAAGGAGGGATAAACCTTATGGAATGCCCATGGTAAGTCTCGTGAGGCCATGGTTCCATTACTTAGGGTAATACCTCAATGAAGTCGCTAGATGAGCTCAAGGCTCACCAAAGGATGGAAAAGGATAAGGGAAAAGTGGGTTTTGGGAAGGTTGAGTCACCATATAAACTTCAAAATGAGCTCATCTAGAAGGGTGGAAAGGGAATGTCCCTTGGGTGGAGTTGCCAGGAAAGCTAAGGAAAAGGCTTTGGGATAGCTTACCAAAGTGTCATTAAGGTAAGAAGAAGATTCAAAATATTCCCCAGAAACGACACCAAAATGTTATAGCGCAAGTTGTGGGTTGGGAAAATCTCGATACAACCACAAATCAAGTGATATAACTTTAGAATCCTACACCCAATGTCGCCTCAATGTAGGTCCCTCACTTCAAGGGTGACTAGGTCACTCTAGGGAGGTGATCATGGTGACCCTAGGAAGATTGAGATGGAGATGGATATGGATGGAAGTGAATCCCCTATAGGTCAAATCTAAGTGGGTTGAAAGGTGGAAAAATATGCCTCGTAAGTCAATTAATTCTTGCCCTGGAAGTATAGTACTTATGTGGATGATTTCATCTGCCCGAGACAAAAGAAAAGACACTTTGCAATGATATATGTTAGTTGGATCAGAAATTGAATCTTGTTGTCCCTAGTTTGCAGTAGTAAATAATAGTTTATATCAACAAATAAAATATCTAAATCAACATACAAAGATCTAAACTAGTTAAGTAAATCAACATCAAGATTAGAAAATGAATATAGGCTAAAAGATGGCGCTTAAGAAGCTAGAGAACATTGATGTTGTAAACATGTCTTTTCTGCAGAAAATTGCAGCCTTATGACTATATCATTCAGTGGCATGTAGCAGAAAAAGGAACCATGGAAAAGTGCCAAGAACTAGCCCAAAAGATGCGCCCTAGTTAGTAGAGTAAGTGAGCAAAGTTTAGGAGTTAGTCTAGGGTTAGTTTGGGAGTTATGAGATTGTTAGTAGCTAGGGTTATGTAGCCCTAATGGATTTAGGTTAAATTTTGTAACAAAAATTAGAGTAGTTGGAGAGAGGGGACACCCTAATAGGGGAAGACTCCTCTCAATGAAGAAAATCAACTTCAAGCAAGAAAACTTTCAACAGACCAAAAATTGTGTTTCCCAAGGAAATGATTTTATATCTCCAATGCAAACAAGTATGACTAGTTCCTTGACTATTGGGTTAATGGAGTCAAATAAACAAAGAGATGGAGAAGCTACCTCCTTGGGGGTGTAATCCCTTTTACTTCCCAAGGCAAGTTTCTCTAGCTAGGGTTTAAGCTAAGAGGGTGTATGCCCTTATACTTCTCTTAGAAAATAGTTCTATAAACAATGAGATGAAGCAAATATGATGAAGACTATGGTGGGGGTATATACCCTTATACTTCCCACCTAGATCCTAGTAATACAATACTTGACTTGAAAAAAATGATAGCCTAATAGTAAAATACCATGCCAATATCAAGAGAAATGACAATACAATCCACCATAAGAGCTAGAAAAACATCATCCAAGGCTAGTGCCTCACTCCTCCATCAACCATTCATCAATATAGCCATAAATAAGTGCACAAGAGATAAAAAGAGCCAAGTGTGGCGCAAATTTCAGACCAAGTCCTCTCATAAGAGGGAGAGTTATGTTTTTAAAATGAGATCATATGATCTCTATTTATACGAAATGTAGCTAACATAGTTTGTCCACAAATTAAGGAGTAAACCACAATATTAGGGGTCAACAACCCTAATATTCCCCCCTTAACAAAGTAATATTAAACAATTCACTTAAAATTTCACTTTTTGCACAACTAAAGCCCTAATTTAGGAGGACGTCGCCCCTTTAGGGAAAGTTTTTCCACTCTGAGAAAGTCGTTGGTGTTGGAGAAGCATGGGTAGGCCTCCAAAGGCCACATTTCAAGAATCTAAGCACTCTCATCATGGTGAAGACTCTCTTCTCCTCAAAACGTCCATGTTTCAAAAGAGTGGCACCTCACCACCATGCCCTATCCCCAAAAGCATGACATCAAGCTCAAAAATTGGACGTTTTTCCCCTCGTGGGAAAATTATTTGGCAAGTGAGAGCTGGGATATGTCGTCCAAGTCATGATCAATTCCTTCCAACTTTGATTTCTCTCATCCAGATTGTAGGCCCCTGGAATCCAACTTGTCGACTTGTATCCCCATGGAATCCCAAGCTAGGATTGTTCTCCGAAATTTGTCTACCAACTAGGTCCTACAAAGACAAATGAGCATTCCCTCCAAGGATCTCAAGTCATAACATCATGATAAGTGAATTCAATCAATAAATAAACCATCAAAGCATGTGCATCAAAGATCACTATATCAAACAATTAATTTCTCAAAGACACTATGTGACTTGTCAAGCTTGAATATGGGAGGGTTGACGAGGAATCCTATCAGGTAGATCTTTCCCTAGGTCAAAGAGACATTTCTAGAGATCCCTCTCTAAGCCATGTAAATTGGATGGAGTGGTTGGGGTCATTGATCAATGGGAATAGATCTCGTGACATACAAGGGGTCGTAGTGTCTCATTCATGGGTTCCTTTGTAGAGGGTGTGTGGTACCTTCGTCCGCAATGCACTTTTTTCACACCCATCAATTTCCTTTTATCTTTCTTTCTTTATATTTTATTTCAATATAGCATAGGGAGAGATTGAAGGTCACTTCCCTAGTGTGGTGACCAGATGATGGCAATGTCACCCACAAACACTTAGTGGAAATGAGAAGGTTGGATCGTGATGAGACCCCCTTTCTCTCAGCCATGCAACTAAGAGCCATTGCCCTATTTTGGTGACCACATGATGACAATATCATACCACTAGATATTCATGGACATGATAGGTCAGCTTGTGATGAGACCTCCTATCCTTCAACTAACCTTTTAAGCATTCTTTATTATATTGTGGGTCCTCTTTACTCAAAGATAAGCCTCTTATTTATTTCTTGGGTGATCCCTGGGTGAAGCATATGAAAGGTTTATATAAGCGTTTTATCTTTTACCCAACACCAACCCCTCTGGGCCTTCGACCCCTTCTTCCCATATAATGAGGGACAACCCCTTCTTAGGTCAATATACCCTAAAATCCTAAGAGATAAGGAAATGGAGGGGAATATTGATGGAAAGGGGTAAGTATGGTCAATAACGGTACGATGACTTATTAAGGGAGTTCCTAGTAGAAAACCCATCCCCAAGAAAAAACACTTACTAGGGCACAATGTCAAGCACCAAGGTGAAGCAGGAAAAAAGGCATAATGTCCAAGCATATATCATGAAATCTAAAGCAATCTAAGATATAACATAATCAAATGGATTAAATATTGAAATGATGCTCACCATAATACTCACTTGTACCTCATGGAGCAAGGCCCACTACCTTCCGAAAGCCAGTTGGTGTGGTGGATGTTATCTGCAAACATTTGACCGTGTGTGGTGATGAGTGGGTTTTCCATCTGTGAAAAAGGGTATTGTTGGTCATGTAGTCTCTCGACACTTCATATCTACAACCTAAGGGAGTCGAGATATAATCTCCTTAGTTATCCACAAAATGGGGATAACAAGGCCCATATCAATTTTTTCCGCAACTCGAGCATCTATGAGGTTCACATGGATGAATGTTATGACCATGTTCTGTGTCCTCACTAAACGCAGTTGTATGGGGTGAAGCTTCGACCCCTCTATCAATGTCATCGGTAGTCACCTATTGCCGAGATAGTGTAACAAAGATACCATGTTTCACTAGGCTTTGAGTCAATGATTATATAGCTACATGTACGTGTTGCAAGCTCTCTGCAACATGAGGATGTTGGGAATTTGGGTCATTTCTTTGCCTCGAGGACGAGGACCTAACATGGGATCGCTCCTAGCATGATCTGCATCTTGTGCAGACCCTCAACCCACCCCTTGGAAGTCACCCATGTCGAAGTAGTTGACATGATGACACAAAATAAATTCAGCCCATAATTTTCACAAAAAATATAAAGGCACCTCCCTATTATTGCAAGAAGGTTTATCAAATACCATGTACCACCCATCCCTCCAATTTTGACTAATTTGTAGGTGGACGCACCAGTCAATGCAAATGCATTTCTTGTTCATAGGAGGTTGTTGTCTAGATCGAGTATCAATAAAATAGACATCGGTTCTTGTTTTGAAACACCCAAGTCTCCAACTTGGTTTCTATCCAATGCAATGTTGTAATACTGAAACATTCTTAGCCTATATTCAGAAATAGAAGTCAATTTCCATTGGGAACTTGCAATGGACCTCACAATGACATCCAATGAAGTGGCCAAGGACCATTTGCTTGATTCTCTTGTGCCCCTTAATTGATTTACTAGTTTTCTTAATGTGGCCAGCCCCTCATCAATTTGGGTGTTTATGTTTGGTGATTGTGGTGGGTTGGGGTTTCCTCTTCTTGGTCTACTCGTTGGCGGTTTACATTGTCTCTGGGTTCCATTTTATAATATATGTTGCAATTTAATAAGTCAATTTAACAAGTGGAGTTATGAAAAAGGTATTACAAACAAAAATTTCATTTTATCCCAACAAAATCATTAACATAATTTTGTGGAAAACAAATAGAAACTATGTGTTATCTTTACAATAAACTTGAAAAAAATATATACAAGATTAGTGAATTGTTGAGGGATTTAGATTCAAGTATTAATTATGTATAGTGAACCTTGCTAATAAGTTTTCAATGCCATTGGGATTTACATTCATAACCCATGACTAATTGTTTTGTATGTTTTCAAAGCCAAGAGAGGAAATGACAAAAAATCAACCATACCTTTGTTGCTATGGACAAGGCGGCAAGATCCTCGGATTTGCTCCTCGTCTATTCGTCCTCTTTTCTTGCTCCAATTGAGAAAATAATGAGGTGTAGAGTGCAATTAAGCGCAAAATGTCCATGTGGTCCCTTAAAAACTAGGCACGACAGGAACACGTGCATGTTCCCAGGAATGAGTAGCATCACACGCTTAACATGGCAAGATGAGTGGGGTTGGAGCCTTGCCAAACCTATAGGATTAGGAACGCGTGTTCCCACACATTTTCCTACAACTATACTGAACCCCTTACCACTTTTTTGTCCACCAACTTTGTGCCCACACCTAGAAGCCTTTGTGTACTCACAAAATTTATCAGAAAAACCTAATCCAAAAGGATCATCATGTGAATGTTTGATATAGATTTATATAAAATGTGTAACATACAAAATTTGAATCACAAAAGTCCATGTCGTCATATAGTTTTCTCAACCTTTACCCAAGTCTTATATCACCTTAGTATAATATCATTAAAAAACACAACCGAAGTCAATTGCTTCTTCTTTCAAAGTAAGAAAGGTTAAATTTAGTCTTTTATAAAGACTTTAACATTGTGTATATCGTATTGCTCACTGTCTCTACCGCTGATTGTAAAGATATGAATGTAAATTAGTAGCAAGGAAGGATTGGTTGAATCATATGATAGATACGCCTTTCTTGGCAATTTGAACATAAAATTTTAAGTACTTTGCCACTCAACAGGAATTTAGAAAACAAAAGGAGATTATTGATGCTGCATCCATTGGTATTGATACATGACCACGTTTCACTTAGGGGTTATAAATATTATTATTATGATAAATATCTAACCTGCTAGATAACATTGAATGTTGTTTTAAGTAAATTATAAACTATTAAATTTGATAAGAATTCAGATTCAATAACTTATAATTCAATTGCGACAACATTCAATACTACTTAACAGGCTGGATATTGACAGCCCATCATACCCATAAATCCTGCTCATTATTAGTGTGCCGATACTTTCATACATCAGAAAACCCATACAATCCCCGTACCAAAGATTTCTCAGCTACCGGTCTTCCGTTGTTTGGAGGCTCGTGAGTATAAATCCCATCACTAGAAGTCCGGCTGTCGTCTGATTTTATAAAATATGATCTCAGCCCAAACTTTATCCACCCAAAAGTTAAAGCTTTAAAATGCGAAAAAGGTTTATGGATCCAAAAGTTAACGAGTGCGATATTATCATCATGTGCCCATCCTTAAAGTTATTATTATCATGTACCCATCCAAAAGTTAATACTTAAAAGTAACTTTAAAGTAAACTTGAGAGATATTATTATCATGTGCCCATCGTATCGCATTGCCAATTATTATTCTTATGGTATTTCTCTCTCAAGATGTTTCTGGGTTGGGTGTTAATGTGGCTAGAAAATTTAAATGATGGTTATGTGTTTTTCATGGTTTTTTTTAGGTTTAAGTGTTTTTTATTTTAAGTTTTATGTAAATTTATAAATTTTAATTGTTAAGAAAGTGTTATTTTTGGTAAGAGGTTATAAGTTTAAATTTAAAAGGGGGTAGGGTATGTATATTTCAGTAGATTTTACTAATTGGGTAGAGGGGGTTTCATACACCAATTTGATATATAGCTTGGTTGTGACCTTAAAAATAAATTATTATTATTATATACTAATTTAGTTATTATAATTGTTTAATTTTCTTTAAATTTTGAGTATAGAATTTTGGATAGAGAAAGTAAACAACTACTTTGTTCTTATAAGTTTAGTATGATCCTTAAATGATAAAGGTCATGAAAAAAATAAGAATGATAAAAACCATTTTTATAAATTTGGTATGGTCCTTAAATAATAAAAACCATGGAAAAATGAAAAAATGCAAAAATTTCAGATGAAAAAGATAAAATTAGAGTAATTGTATTTATGACAGATTTAAAAACCAAATTCTAGACTTATATTGTTCAACCCACTTCCTTCATAATCATACTTACTACACTAAGTTTTTAACTCTTATCCTGTTGTATCCTCTGCTGCCCTTAGCCACCATCCCTATTGGGTAACCTTGACAAATGCATTATGGTATGGAGGACTTACCCATACCATTACTTCACCTATGACAGTTACCCAAACTATTGAATATCAAATGTACCATTTGATCATTTTTATATCTATCATTTTATGTTATGGTGTCATATTTGAAGTATCAAATTTATAATCAGTTGTCAAATTTTATGTTTCCTAATTTCAATGCCATTTTAGTTAAAATTATAACATATGGAGAGCAATAACAAGCTTGCTATCCAACATTCAATGTAGCCTAGGTGATATATATATAATTAAATTGTCTTGGTCTTGATATATACGTTATGATATAAACATTCAATGTTACCCAGGTGATATATACACAATCAAATTGTCTTGATTTGGATCTATAAGCCATGATATATCTGAGGGTATAAAAATCACCTAAAAACAATAACCAACCTACTATATAACATTCAATACTACAACAGGTGATATATACATCATAAAATGACCTTGATAAATATACAATATATATTACTCTCCATAACACATGAGACTGCACTGGGACTGGTATATACACTATAGGATCGCCTTGGTATATATACAGTGTATATTGTTCTCCATAACACATGAGACTGCACGGGGACCACCAACAAGTACCCGCAGAGGGCAGAATTCTTACTATCTGATCTTGTCCTTGCCGTTCACCCACCTCCGTCTTTTGTACCATCGGCGGACGATATCACTCCTATAAAATCACTTCATTACTTTTCTCTCAGATTCAAACTCAATTCCCCATTCTGGTGATCAAATAATTCATAGATATCTCTGGATATGGATAGTATGGGATGCTTCTCCCTGCCAAAAGCAGCGGGAGACTGCAACGTTATTCCTACTACAGGGGGAGGAGGAATAATATCATTTTGTATGCTGAATCTGAATCGCTGCTCTCATCTTCATTCATTCATTGAATTAATTGATTAATCAGGCTCATTGATAAAATGAATTTGGATTCCTGCCCTTATTTTCATTCATTCGTTGAATTAATTGATTAATTAGGCTCATTGCTGGACTGAATTCGAGTTATTGCAGGTGGAAGTAGCGTTGAATGTTCCAAAAAGAGTTCTTGTGCTGCCCATGATATCAGTGCCGACGAACAAGATTTGATAAATAGACTTCACAAGCTGCTGGGTGACAGGTATGTCACAATTCATACATATCTTTTCTACTTTGTTATTCACTGTTTGATAGGAATTGAATTGATTTGAATATGGCAGGTGGCCACTGATTGCGGGGCGCCTTCCATGGAGAAGAGTTGAAGAAATTGAAAATTATTGTAAAATGAGAAGGCAGGAGGGATACAGAGTTAGTACCTTTTCTTCACGCTAATGAAAATATATCTAAAGATTTGACAAATTGACTTCACAAGCTGCTGGGTGATTTGTCGGCCATAATTCATACCTTTTCGACTTGCTTATTCATTGTTTGAGACGAATTGAATTGATATGATGTGGTAGGTGACCTCTGATTGTGGGGCGCCGTTCATGGAGAAGAGTTGAAATAACTGAAAATTACTGTCACATGAGAAGGCAGGAAGGTTTTAGGTATAAACGCATGTGAAAAGATTACTCGATGAAATAAAATCATGTGATACCATCTCGGTGTGTAGAAATGCATGTGATAACATATTTTGGAGAAATAACATTTACTACCTGGTTTAATTTGAGCCAGTATTACAATGTGGCATTTATTAACAAACAGCGTCAGAGTGGCCGTATCTTTGCTAATACGTTATTAAAATATGAATCAATTAACGATATTTCATAATTGAGCATTTTATTTGTATGTGGACTGATGTGGTGAAAAGATTTGAAAAAGCAAACACATATTGATATTTTGAATAGAAATTAAATATACATAATTCATATCTGTCCAACATTTTCAAAAAGCAAAAGATTGATCTACAGCTTCATGAGAAATCTACAAGTTTCCCTACTCTGATGTAGTATCATCATTAGCAGTATTTTCCAGCCAGTTGTAAACACTGGCACTACAGCATCATTGCAGAGTCTGAAAAAACTGACTATAATCACTGAGCTTGGACCACAGATCTAAGTCACAGGGTTCGCCTAACCTAAATCTTGAGTTCGAAATTCGAGGAACCTCAAGGTTCCCCGAACGAAAAATGAGTGTTCAAATTCAAAACTTAGAACGAATTTGAAAAATAATTTTATTAAGGTTTGGATAAGGTTTCATTACTGTTCAATATATATAGTCCAACCTAAAACGGAACCTCGTCCTAACTTTATACAAAATTCTAACCCAAATAGAAGCTAATCGTTGTCGAATCCGAACCATGCGACTTAGCCACATATAACCATCTCAAGATCTATTTCTAGGATTATCGGAGAGATATGCTTGGAATTTAATTTTCATCTTCCCTTTCTGCATATTTAATACTTCTTTAAGTAACAGGTCTGTTTTCATATCAGTTCATATATATATTCTCATTAGAATTAGGTAAATTCAGACTGTGTCCTTACTTCTGTGATTCTGTCAATAGTTGCAACTATCAACAAATTTTCCAACTTGTAATTACCATTTAGCCCCACTCATTATTAAACGAAAGTTTATCTCTTTCCCCTGCAATTTTTAACATGAACCAAAGTGTATATGTCTCGGCTTTGTCATGAGTACCATCTAATCTGATAAATCTGATACTTCAATGCAACAATATGGTTGTTGCTAATGAACTTAATATCTCCATCAAAATAGTTCCACGACTTTGAATTTTCAATTTTTGAAAAACTGTTTCTTCTTTATTGATTTCAAAAAACCTCCATATACATCTCTAAACCTGATGAGGTGAAAGACCCAGAGGAGACACTAACTAATTCCCAGAATCCGTTGATTCTTCGTCTCGTCACGTGAATTCACGTGACAAAGAATCTAGTGCATTTGACTAGCTGGATTTCATTGCTTTATTCGTGGTACGGCTTCTTTTGATTGCACATGCAATTACTTTTCCAAATAATGATGCTATACTCAGTGTTCGGCGTAAATCACGCCAACGTAATGATGGTTGAAGTATATATTTCTCATTATTACGCGAACATTTCACTTTCAAGCCCAGATTACGCTACGCTATGGCCCCTAACTAGGGCAATATCCAGTCTGCGCGGCAGGCAGGTGGATTATAAGCAGTCAGATTTGAACTGCTATGCAGGATTCAATGTGACAATAGGTGGATTATTAGTCGTTGGATGCCAGGTAGGCTGGTGGAATAATATAAGCAGCTGGATTTGAGTTGCTACTCAGCATTCAATATTATTGTAGGTGGATTATTAGTAGTTGGATCTGAAAGATAGAATCTCAGAACTGAATGCTTTCAGATTGGATGAATTATAATCTACATCCACTTGCCACAGCATTGAATGCTTTCAAATCCAAAATGCTTTCAGATCAGACTATCTATAATCCACAATCCATGTTTGAATGCTTTCAGATAAGACGATCTATAATCCACACTCCATGTCTGAATGCTTTCAGATCCAACTACTTATAATAGACTGGATATTACTGGCCCTCACAAGCTGCTGTTACACAAGCTGGCCCTCACAAGCTGCTGTTAGCAGGGTAGGAATTTCAAAAATAGAAGGCCCATCAATTTGACGGTTTTCATAACTTTAATGGCATGCCAATTTGAGGTTATAAAAAAAAATGTTTGACTGTGTTGAAGACATTTTAACTGTATTTAATGGCAAAACTGTTGGCTTATGATTAGTTTTTTTTTAGGGTTGGTTAACTAGGGAGTAATCTTTCTTTCCAAGTTACTTTTCCTATAGGTTTTCTGGCTATCTCATTTTAAATTTCTGGTCAATTCAGAATTTTAATAGACTCTTTGAGCATTTGGGTTGATTTAAAATGGGGCAAGTTCTGAAATGCATGGACCTTTGATCCATGAAAAGCTCAGACTACCCCTGAAAATCTGACAGAATTCAAACCCATTTTTTTAACTAAAAAGCTGATCTGTTTGCTCCCTAATTAACTTACTCTCTGTTTTCTCATTCTTGTGCAATTATATAACAATTATACTTGGCGATGGAAGGACAAAAGCCATAATAATTCCTGCTTACAACGAAGATTGTCGATTTGACAGCGTTGTTGATCATAACGCCCAGAAAGATTGAATGATTTTCCTTTAAGATTTCAGCAGTATAATCTTAATTGTTAATTAGAACAGTAATCTGCATAGGCACTCAAAATATGCGAAACGAGGCAATATATTTGATTAATCATCCCTTCACGTGATGAAGAATCAAATTTATTCTCGGAATTAGTCAGTGGTTTCCCCACATCTTTTGCACCGCATTATGAAAATGCCGAGTTATGATCATTTCTAACTCAAATTTTGCAACACAGATGGGAAGGTACTACGAGACCTTCGTGACACTAAATCAATTAGGTTAATGTTCTTGGCAAGATAGAATCCCATGTGGAGTTTCATGAGGAAATCCGTGTAATATATGTAATTGTAATAATAGCAAAAAGTATGTCGCACAAGTCAATGGTTTTGATAAGACAAACAGCGGATTGTAAGAATTCCATGTGGAATTTCATGTCATGTGTTCTTGCTAAGATAAAGGGCAGATTGTAAGAATCCCATGTGGACTTTCATGACCAAATCCAGATTGTAAGAATCCCATGTGAACTTTCATGAGCAAATCCGTGCAATATATGCCATTGTAATAATAGCAAAAAGTATGTTGCATAGGTCAATGTTCTTGGTAAGGCAAATAGCAAATTGTAAGAATCCCATGTTTTATGAGTATTACTAGCAGTTGTGGATGTTACTTTGTAGATTATGAAGTAGTGCTTATGTACATTGTGAAGTAGCCCAACCAATATGTATGTACTTTGTAGTGTAACGTTTAACATTTAAATGCTTTATATATTTGTATATATAAAGCTTTTTTTAATGTTTTTAGCATAGAAATAAAATTTAAAAAAATGGTAAGTAATCACTTATTTTTTAAGATAAGATAGATCAATTCAGTTTTAATGAACGTTTTTTTTTTGTAAGTTAGTTTTGTATTCTATCCTGAAAGAGTTACAGATGGTTGTTGTTCCTAATCATAGATGGCAGTGGTGCCCTTCTTGGAAACCACCATTGTCTTTAGGATCAAAAAGAATTGTTGTTCATAATCTTATGTGACAGCGGTGCCCTGCCGAGAAACCAGCGCTGTCGGATGTTCAAAAAATATATTTTTCCATGTCAATGCCACACAGGGCAAATGCTAATAACCAGAAATATATAAAAAAGAAAAAACTTCGGCCAGCCTTCCATGGATGTCTGTAGACGAAGAGCGTCGTAAACATGGAACATAAGAGAATTAGAAACTTGGTCCGAGCCTAGGCCTGGTGTAGACCTGTCGCACCTGGGACTTGCCCTTGTCGCGGTCCGCCATTGCTTACCTGAGGTCTTGGAGGAAGGCCATCAGCTTGTCAACATGACTCTAGCGATCAACGTCTTTGTGTTGCATATCCAGCGTAATTACCTTGAGCTCCCTTAGGTCCCTTTGAGGGTCGCTCAAGGTGTC
>JZKD02S0845506.1:254467-275535 GCA_000966675.3 Picea glauca | reverse complement strand
CTTTTTTTTTCTAGCTATCATAAAGGAGGAGGACATGAGAATTCACTACTTTGTGGAAGAGGAGTCATTTCCCTTGAAAATTTGTCTAGAAATTGGTGTGAAGAAGTCACTCAGTGAGGTATTGACTGTGGAATAACCAGAAATCGCATGAGAAGCAATGTAGTTTCCCTCTTACTGTTGTTCAAGTTTCTTGAAATAGTAACTAAAGTTGAAGTCTCTACAAAACCATGAAATGAAGCTACGTGGATAAGTAATTGATCGCAGGATTCACGTATCGTTGTAGCTATGCGAAGGAGTTTCCCCATTTCATTCAACATATGAGAGTGGCATTGCAACTCAGAACACAACATTCCAACTTAGAGGAGGACTAATGGACAAGGGATACATGTATTGAGAGTTTCAATATTGATTGTAGATAGTCTATAGTTGGTTAAGTAACCAGATCTTCTAGTAGAATGATGGACAGACTTGTTGATGGCCATAATTCACCATAATCAACATTGGGGAAATCACCCATTCAGGGCCCAAATTAGACCCTTATCCATTTCATATGGTGACCCTGACTCGTTCAAATGGGTCCAATTACCCTACACTCTTCTTGTCGACTTGTGATATTTCTAATTACTTATCAACAAAAAGAGAGATATATAATTTACCATCTTGCAACTAGTTTGCAAGAAAGAAATCCTTAAGCTGACTTTAGGGCTCATCCAAGCCACCAATGCAATATCTCCTACGAAAGAGTCTTCTTTACATGAAATGAATTAATCTAAATCTAAATGTAGTGCGGGAAAAGAAGGAAAACTACTCTAACTCAACGCATAGGAAATAGTTCCTAAATACTGAGTGTAAGGATTTAAAATATTGGAGATTTAACATGCCTTTTATAATGAATATGAAGTTGTTAGAAGTAGTTCTAACAGCTGATGTGATAAGTGAAATACATGCTCTGTTTTAGAGATCAAAACAATAAGAGATAAACCATTGAAACATGGAAATAGTTCACGCAATTCAATGATAATTAAATCAATTTATAATGATAAATTTCTAAGTAAATAGTTGCTCAGAAATTCATGTACATACATGATAGCATTCAAGAATAATTGGAAAATTTATTCTATCATACAAAAAGGTAGATGTTTATATAAAAGGCAACCACATAATTCACAATAGTGCGAATAAGACAAGCTCTCGAAGAAATATGTCAACAAAACAAGTGAAAGAGTGCATTCAAATGAATATTAGTATTCAAATTTAAATACATTACATCAAACTTGTAATCATGAGTGCTTCAGAAAACCTTTTTGAACTCTACAACTTTACCATCAAAGGATGGATCTACAATAATGCATAATCTTTTTCCTCATATTTAGAAATTATAAGTCCAAAAAGAAATCCCCAAAATTATGATATGAGCTTAAGATAATCTACAAAAGAAATTTTCCTCTACAATACTGCAAAGAGTATTCTCTCTTGCAGCATAATGGAAGCCTAAAGCTCAAATCTAAGTATTTCTACTAAACCTACAAGAAAAACTCTCCCTACAGTAGTGCAAAGAGTACCCTATTTGCAGACAATTTGAACCCGTCATCTCTTCTTCAAACTATCATTTATGATTTCCAAATAGGATCCCAAAAAGGAGAGTTTTTTCATGACAACTGAGAGAATATTTTGGTTTCATTTTCTGGTTAAAGAAAATGCATTTTCTTTTATGTTGCTCCAATCTTATTACTCCAAATCCTTGGGCCTGATCTCTTTAAACAAATTCCCTACAAAAATTGAAATTAAAACTAATTAAAAATGAAAAGACAACTTAGATTTCTAAAACTGTGAAAAACAAATTAACGAATTCAAATCAAAATAAAACCAAATTCACGTTTTCCCTTCCTTTCCTATAGAAATAAGATTAGAAATTAAACAATCTGGAAATGAATAAACAACAACAAATATTCCTGGCCAATGAAATTCTTCCAAACAAACTCAGGAAATTCATTTTTGGTTGAAAATTTGTAGTTGTGACTTCTGTTGAATTTGTGGGAGAGTAAATCTCTATATTTTCTTGAATTAATGCTTCTAGATTGTTCTCCATGGAAATAAATTTCCAACAGAGTGCTCATTTTCATCATTTCATTGAGTAAAACTCAAGATATCGCATGTCAAAACTGAGTCATCAAAACCAATTATTTGCTGGAAAATACACAATGATGGACTATATTTATAATACAATTAATTACAATTAAATTAAATAATTACAATTAATCAAAATAATAATTAAATTAACAAAATAAATTGAGTAATAATTTTTAATTAATTAAATCAAACTACATTAACTAAATTAATTAAATTATATTAATATATTAAAATTAAATAATAAAATTTACATATTTTATGTCAATGCGGTGAAAATTGACCAAACTTTTGACGAATGATATATTTCAAACCATAAGTCATAAGTCGGAATGAAGCAAAACTTGAACCATTGGAATGTTGGAAACAAAACTAAAGCAATGAAGACATCAAAACGGAAATTCAAGCAAAATGAAAATCTCACAAAATAAACCAAACCAAAGCATTCAAGAAGGCGATATTAAGAAAATTCATATGGAGGGACCCATAATAATTTAAAAAAATTATGGGGGGTGTTGTAGCCACAACAATTGGCGACACAAGGGGACGAAGCAGTTATCTCTAGTTAGAATAATGGGTTTAAATTTATCAAAGATTGAAATAAAAGATTACTAAACATTATACTATATTGCACCATTTCCAAAGGTCCCACACAAGAAGAATCAAAGCAAAATAAGATCGTAAATATGAAAGTATTTGAATTTCCAACTCTAAGACAATGAATCCAAATATAGGGAATAATCATTATTTTTATTCGTTTTCTACTATTGACTATTGAAAATAACTAGGAGGCTTTTTAAGGATTAGTATGAATCTATTAAGATTACCTATTTTTTCGGGAATTGCTTCGTTGCCAGTAGGCTTGTTCAGTACCCCGAGAAAGTTTCCTTATTACCATGTATGTTTGACCTGTTGCTAGTGAGCCTGTTCAATACCCTAATGGGTTTGCATACACTTCCCACAGATATATGCTTTCCACCCTTTTTATTAACATATTTGAAGAATTTATTTTAGCAATTGGGTGAAGAGAGCCGGATGGTATGAGAGGTTTTCTATTTAAAGCAATAGATATGATACTTATTAAGTTTGACCCCACTATTTTTCTCTGTATCTATCAAAGTAGAAGATTTAATTGTGGAGGGGAATGGGAGGGATTCCAAGTAAATACTATAGACAATTATTTCCTTTATATAATATGAACCTCTAATACTTTAATTGTATCTTAATGTTCCCCATAGAGAATGTTTGATGTGTGAGAAAGTGAAAACTTTATAAAACTAACCTTTGGATAAATGAAATCCTATCGAAAAGAAAGAGTAAAGATTTCCCCATGTAAACCAACTGGTGTTGCATATGGTGTTGCATAAGAAAGATTCTTTCATATAAATTTTGAAAATATGACGAAAACCAATAAAATCAAAATGAAATTAAACCACTACAAAGAATGTGATCAAGAGATTTCACAAACCTTGCAAAAATCAAATCTAAAACAAAGCAGAGCAAAGCTAAAAGCAAATCATCTTGAAAGAAAATAAGATCGAGACCCTAACCAGATGAGATACAAAGAGAATAGAGATATTGTTGTGTTCTTAGTCTTATGCTATGTGTTTTACAATTTTGTCTCGCATGGTCAATTATTATTTAGGCTTTTAATTCAAAACAAAATCCAAAATCCAAAGCATAGTTATGATCAAAAGTTTAAAAATGAGAGTCTTATCAAGGCACCTTTATTTTCACATATCTTTCTTGTAAATTAATTACAAAATCCTTAATGTTCAACTATTAAAGACAAGGATTCATTTTAATAAAATAAATAATGAAAAATAAAGACTAAAGACCAAGAGATTCCATGAACGTCGAGTGCCATCATAACTTCTTCATTCAACAAAAAAATCATGCAAAGTAAATCATGGGATTTCTGATCTAAGGTAACCATAGCATTGAACTTTCAATGAAGCCAATGAATACCTATAAAACCAAGCCAATGAATACCTATAAAACCAAGGCTCAGATAAGAAAATACTTTATAAAGACAAAATTACTAAAAAAAAAAAAATGAAAATAAGCATATGAATTTTACCTTCAAGAATCTCGTTATAGTTTACCTTAGAGATCGTGATATCCTCCAAAGTTCAAGTTTTAAAGAAGCAACGTTTCTCATGATCGAGGTTAAAAAAAATTGAAGAAGTTGCGTCTTTATTAAAGTTTACATATGCCTATAATTATCATTTTTATTAAAACTAACTAAGGAAAACATCAATCATTTTCTCAAAAAACAAAAGCAAATAAAACTAAATTAATCTACTTCTATTCCTATCCTACGGGATAATGAAAACTAGGTGAAGTCATATTTCCAGTGTAACCATTCCAGTTATTTAATTCCTATAGTCATATATACATGATGAATCAGTAGCAAAAACTGAATGAATGATAAACTATCAAAAGAAAAACTAAATCTATTATTTACAAATATTCCTAATAAATACAATAAAGAAAAATTATTTGGAGGAAACTTTGCTAAGAAGGAATTCTCCAACCATACTTCAATCCTATCATGAAATTCCAAATGGTTAATATGAAATATAGTTGAAGCTACTAACCTCTTAGCGAATGTGTAAGAGTAAATATCTATCATGTGATTTATAGTCCGAGAAACATTACCATTACTATACATAGGAAACCTTTTAGAAAACGAGTCCTCCATCCATGTCTCAATGAGATCAATAAAATAAAAATGAAAATATGTTATAGATGGTAATGAAACTATGGATGGAGAACATAGCTGGTAAGATTTGGCTAGTGTATCTGAAGCTTGTGGAGAATCAATGTTTTTGATATCTTTAAAGTGTGGAGAATTCTCATAAATAAACATGGTACTTTCTTCATTATTAGGATGCCCCTTCAGTAATTCAGATGACAAGTTTTGTGAATATCGGCTTAAGATATTGAAAAGGTTAACTAAAAGCATATGAAGAATATAGATGTCATTATTTACAACAGTGTTACAGGGGTACGGGAACCAATTTGTTAAATATTCTTCTTCACAAGTGTCATTAGAAATATTACTGATAAGGGAAATAGTATTATGTACTTGTGAAACAGATTCAAGAGGAGTTTGATTAATACCTTATGAAACATAAATGGAAATAGTTACTCGTTTTGAAAGATTGAAATCATTATGGTTTTAAGAAAATACAAAATAAAGGTTTATTGAAACATTAACTTCATTAAGATATGCCTCATCTTGTACAATAAATTGGTTTTGAGGATTGACAATACAAGATCGTGACAAAGAGAAAAGTACTTCAATATTATCAATCTCCAAATATTCATCATAACTGGTCTCATCCTCTTCCCTTATAAAAAATAAACCTGAACTAGAAAATTGATCAAATGTACATGTAAGAGATTCATTATTCTTTTTCATTTCCTTATTCTGATTTTGATTGATGAAAACTTGAAAATTATTCTGATGTGTATTAGTTCTTTCGTTTTCTTGAAAAGGAGTAAAACATGAAGGGACTAGATCTTGAAATGAATGATCACTACCTGGAAAAGAACCATCAAACAAGTCAGTGTATAATGAATAATTATTGTTCCAACAATTGTAATTGAAATCTTCTTTATGAGGACAATCATCATCATTATTATTTCTTGAAGTTTGAGTCATTGATTCTTTATTATCTTCTTCATCATTAACAACCAGTCTATCATAATCAGAATTAATATTAGGAATGTAATTGATTTTTTTCTAATATATCTATTCTTTCACAAAATCATTTATCAACATGTTCTTAACTATTTGTTAGAACATGTTTAATATTATCAGTAGACTCAAATGAATCATTTGTAACATCGATTGCAGTATGTACACTTAGAAAAGAAATATTCTCGGGTTCATGAGAGGTATTATGTATACAAGGAAGATAACATAAGTGAATAAACAATTGATTTAAGTCTATGTCAGAAGGTTTATCATCAACATGAAATTTAAAAGTGATTAATTTGAATCTAATAAGAAAATCAATATTAGATTCACCTTATAAAATTCGTAAGTTTTTGAGTTCCGTACATATTTCATCATAATCATAATAATCTAAAATGTATAAATAAACTCACTTACCAATTGATCCCATGTATGTATGGAAGCAACTGGAAATGATTCACACCAGTCTTTGGCATGGCCTGTAAACGTGAGTAAACATCCTGCACATAACAACTTCATCAATATCATAATTATTGCAATTTTTAATGAATTGAAAAACATGATCAAATGTAGAAAAATTAGACTCACCATTAAAATTTATTTTTGAAAATTGTTTAACAACCTTTATTGGAGTGCTTGAAGATGTTTGACAAGAGATGCAACTCCAAATATAAATTTTATAAGGAGCCATTAAAAGAAAAATAGTGTAAAAACAAACATCTCCAAAAGAGTCAACATGTCATGCCCACTATTTGGTGGCCCTCCTTCTAGCACCAAAAATGTTGATGTCCAGAATTGACCATAATCAACATTGGGGAAATCACCCGGTGAGGGCCCTAATTAGACCCTTATCTGTTTGAGATGGTGATCCTGACTAGTTCAAATGCATCCAGTTACCCCACAATCTTCTTGTTGACTTGTGATATTTATAATTACTTATAAACAAAAAGAGAGATAGCAGATTTACCCTCTTGCAACTAGCTTGCAAAAAAGCAATCCATAAGCTGACTTTAGGGCTCAACCAAGCCACCAATGCAGTCACTCCTATGAAAGGAGACTTATAAACATGAAATGAATTAATCTAAATCTAAATCTAAATGCAGTGTGGGAAAAGAAGGAAAACTACTTGTTGACGATTAAAAACGTCAACGAAGTTTTTCCCACAAAGTGTTGCTAAAGCCTACTATTATAAAAGTTAAATAATACTAGTAGGTGGGACCCCCTTGTATATTGGAGATCAGGTAGTTCCTTTTCTTTTGGTTTTTGTGCTCATGTTCGACACTGCTTACATGGTTGATGAGATCTTGTTTTTAATGGCTATGGATTGGACTTATGAAGTATTGGTTCTTATGTTACTATGGCCTATGGTATTCATTGGTACCAATGTTATCTGTTCTTGGGACACCTGCACAATAAACATGTTAGAGATGACATACACAAGCGATTGGAAAAAACAAAAGGAAATATAAAATCAAAAGGAAGAAACTAAAACATGCTATATACTATGCTACATTCATTGCTATCCTAGCTAATACATTAGTAGCTATGCAATTTTTTTTTGAGTTATATAATTGATATGCATAGTGATTATGTTATGGCATGAGTTTATGTGGATCGCGCTATTGGGATGATTCGATACATGGTTTATTGGATTATATAGTTGATATGTAATATGGTCAAGTTGGAAATGGGAGATATGATGTGGATGGTGCATTTGACAAGTAATAGATGCAGATTCCAACGTAGGATTTAAATTAACGGTGTTAATGAAAATCTTGTTGGCATGAATTGTGGGTGGATGCGACGTGTATTTACTGCACAACACCCTTACTCCTTCCATTGGCTGCCACCCTAGTCGGGATATTGTTCAACCTTGTTGTTGTGGTTATGCTTTGATTTCTTAACAGAGAGGAACCGCTCAGCCAACTCGCGTATTAAGGGATCTCTATGATCCTTGTTGGTTTAGTTGGAGGTTTTTTGTTGGTTTTGGGTGGCTGGTTGTCCTCATGCATTCGTATCGCTATGACCAGTCTTTGGTTTTTATGGGTTTTAATGGTTGGAAGCACTCTGTGTCACTGCGTCTTGTTCACTTGAGCATTGGTTTGTTTCCACCACTAAAGGTTACGCAGTGGGTTATTTTGTTCATTCTTGGCCCTGTCTTCACTTCAACATTGTGGTTATTTGACTAGAGAGCCACAAGGGCTATACCCTGCGTGTGTTAAGCATCATTATTGGCCAAGTTCGAGCCTCACTCCTCAGTTATAGCCCTCCTATCATGGGATTTGTTACCTGTCCATGAATAAGTTGTGGTTCTCTCTGTGTATGCACAGTTGGTCTCGGAGGTTTTCATCATTGGAAGGAGTCGGCTCTAGCTTTCCTTGTGTTGTTCACAGAGCAAACCCTTAACTCTACATGTCTGAGGGTTGATATAGAAGACCGGCGTGCCATGTTAGGTTTACTGCTTGGTTATTGTTGGATGGTTGTGTATTGTTGAAAAAAAATGGGTACAACTCGCCCAGTTGGTCATATGACGATCATGTTGGTTTGATATCTAGTCATTGCCTATGTTATTAAAATGGAAAACCCTGCATTGTTAATTGGACAATTCAAAATACATAGTCACTCTCCTTGTGTTTGATAACCCAATATTGTTTAAATTGGGAAGGTTACAACCTCACTTCATGTTGATGCATGGGTATGTGTGGTTTCCAGAGCATGGTAGGTCGGTTGTTGATTGTTACGACAGTCCAAGAATAGGCTCAACATTGAATTGGTTGATTGGTTGATACACAATCACTGTCTTTTTTCACTTTGATTATCGGGATGTTTGATTTGGCATTGGTTACAATTGCTAAATAATTCTCGTGCATACTACATTTGTGTGTGTGGTGTTCCTACACCACGAATAAATCGTCATTGTACTTATGAGTTGTTTTTTGGGGCCAAATGGTTATTGCAACTGGGATGACTATAGAAAATCCATCCATCGTATGCTTATGATCATTTGATTGCATGAGCCCAAGTTTTACACAACATGGTTGGTTGCAGTTTGATTAATTTGAAGCAATACTGTATTAGGTTGATATCTCAGCACGATGGGTTAAGTTAATACTGTGAATTTGTGCTTGGAATTTTAAAATGGGAATGTCGCATCGTGGTGTTTTGGGTGGTTGTGTAACGAACCCATCGTTACGACAACAAGCAAAGAAGAAGTGAAATTTTTCTTTGTTTTTAAGAGTTAAGATGCAAGAAGGCGACAACGACAACAGTTTATCCACACCACTGATAACGAACGCAAGCACGCAGTCCAAGCAACAGGTTACTATGAAACCATGCACAGGCACAAGGGAAACTGGGAAAACATGGGCAGAATAACAAGGAAGAATGACTACCCGCCCAACACAAACACAACCACACCTTCAAGCTAAGGGAAAACATCCCGAACCTGACGCAATGACCTAGACAACAAGGAATAGAACCTCAAGGCACGTGAACCCAACACCTGAAGGCGTTCAACCCATGCGTCGTAAAGCAACTAGCATTGCTTGACAACACTCACACAGAACGCACTGACTCCATCCAAGTTCTCCCTCGCCGCTATCCCATACGGCATGCCATGATCCCCTCATCAAGAATCATGTTGTTCCCAAGTGATAGTCGCGTTAATAACCTTGGCGCAACATAAGTTATCTAGACCAAGGACTCTAGATAATCCAACACGCTAGGAACTGAATACCGAAAGGAAAACCACACCCATACCCCAAAAATAGGTCGACAAAATGCTAGAGGATGAAGACAAGGGATGACACAAGCCAATACACGATAGCATCCTTGACCCAACCAATCACCTAGTCTAAACTAGTCAATGATTACAATCTATTTTAACATGGGTTCCATTCTAAACTGGGCACGTCAAAAGTACAATTAGTCAATAAGGAACCCGCTAAATTATCGTTAATACAATTGATCTAGCAAGTCTAAGTAATCAATACTAGAACTATAATTAGAAATACAATCTAACTTCAATTGTAATCATTTAGCAAATAAAAAAAATGGAAATCTAGTCTTTACTCACCGATCTAATTTTAATCATTATTACAACCTAAATGGACAATTATATATTAATCCAAATCTCCATCCAACTAGCCATTAACTTAAATAACAACATAGACAAACTTAATGTAGAACGCTACCATTAAACACTTATGAACAATTTAAACCTCACATGTAGTCTAACTATATTGACCAAACTAACAACACTAGCAGTCTATTAACCTTGAGAAGGAAACTGCTAACTATTAACGTCATTGAAGCAAAAGTCCAGGCAATTAACATAGCAGCTACATAATGATTATTATAGAAAATAACAAGGCGATTAACATGACGATTAACATAACCATTCATATAGTGAATTAACAAGTCAATTAACATGACTAATGTCTATTTAGCTCGTTGTGGCAATTAATCATTCAGAAGGAATTTGCTGACCATTAACTCGGTGTAGAAAATAACATGACATTTAATATGACAATTACATAACAATGAATATAGCGATAACCAGGAAATTAACATGACTACTGACCATTTAACTTGCGGTTCCACCCATCAACAAACGCAGTACACATTTGGTGGCAAATCGTGCCCAATCAACAACAAACACACTCAAATTAAATGGCAAAACGTGGTCATTCTAGCCACAGTACAGTCACAGTTTTAAAGGCAAAATGTTGTTCCATACGTCAGCAAAACGCAGTACACAAATTTAGTGGCAATGTGCCCAGTCGACATCAAACTCATCAATATTAAAGGCAAAATGTATCCATGCAACAACAAGTCTCAATCCACCTTTAAAGGGAAAATCCTAACCACTCATCATCAATGTAGTCAACCAGAAACCAAAATGCTACATCGTAATGGAAAAACGTGGTCATTAAGGAAGTAACAATAAGGATTAAAATCAGTGTGACAGTAGAATCATGGTAAAAAAATTGTGTAATAAAATCGTTGTAATAAACTTGTGGTGACAGTAAAGGAATGAAATTCGTGACAGTAAAAAAAGTGGTCAAAATCTGTGTGATAAAATCGTCGAGGTCCCATCTATGGAATTCCATCTAAATCCAACAGTCGACCTATCAAAGTCGAGCATGAGTAAAGGAAAATCGCATTCAACACAGGTTACTTAGGATATGGTCACAGGTTAAGGATTGTGTCTTTATCTAAACAAATTTAGCAGTCCCAGAGTCCCTAAAACCGGAAACCAAGCTCAGGAGACCCCATGCAGACAAGTAAAACGTAATATGTACTTTATAATATTTATTTATAATATAGACTTCTTGAATTTTGATTTAAGCTGTGATGCTTTTAGCATATTCGACCATTCAAATAAAAATAAAAACTTCCCACACTTAGCAGATCCCATGCAGACAAACCATGGCAGGTAATATTTGATAGTATCATAATAACAACAATCATAGCCACGGGGACACGTAAATACACAAGATTTTAATAAAAGAATGGTTCCTTTCGCAATTATAGACCTGCTAAGAAATATTAGTCTATTCTTTTAACTTCGATCCAGGTTGATTCTTATATGTATATTCAAGCATTCAAACATATCAAACAACTTTAAATCATATTTTGTAGAAGATTTAATTATAAAATTTGTATTAGAAAAAAATAGGAAACAAACCATGACAAATCACTTTTAACAAATGCATATAGATATAGCAGACCCAACCAAACAAAAACCACACTTGGTTAAAAATTATCCATCTATACACAACGAAGATTTACAATTTATCCAAGAATAAAAACGCAGGGTGAGAATTTGATCCATCAAGATATAAAAAGGGGTAAAAATGAGATAACGACGAGATATAAGCATGCCAAGGTTGAATAAAAACTTCGCCAACAATCAAAATTGCAGAGTTAAATAATCTCATCAAGGCCCAAGGTGAACCATCATCCAAGGAAAAACATCAGAGGTAGATGACTGACAAGAACATCCTTCGCTCATCATCCTCGCATAGAAAAGTAGAGCGTTGAGATCCATAGGTCTATTAACGCTGAAGCGATGACCGTAGATCAGGATCCTGGCCAACTGCTCAGGCGAGGACTAGTGAGCTAGGGACAAAGGCAAATGAAACACATTCATCACAATTAATAAACCACTGGACAGTCAATACATGTAGGGAATCGAAAGCCATGGGAGTCAATCAATCATCGATCTAGGCTAGGAAAAAAGAAATCAGTCATCAATCTAGACAATCAATTTACTTCCCCAATTAAACATGCAGATCCAAAGCAGAAATCCTACTACAATCTACCATGCAAAAATAAAGAAAGTGTATCGTTCCCTGATCGCCCGCTCTGAGTTGATGTCCCGCGCTCTTCGAGCAACTCTCGCTTGTCGACCGATGAGACTTCACCGATACCTCCCAACTAATGCTAGGGGTACTCTTCTTCCCCCTTAGCCCCCCGAGCCGCAAAGGGGCCAAGCACACTAACCAGAGAATTTGCTAGCTCCCAGCTCGCCTTGCAAGATCGAGCTACCACTCCTCACCAAGCTCGATATCCCAACTCCCACAAGCTAAGTCAGTCAAATAGATATTTCTGCAGCGTAACATTACGCAAATAGATGAGATCCTTCATCCTTCTCCTCCCTTCATTATATAGAGTTTCGAACCCCTTTACCTTCCCAAAATCCCATTTAAAATAATGTTTAAAAATTAATTCATAAAAATTCCTCCACGTACATGTGTCAACCATCCCCTTCATTCCTCAAAAAACTAATTTCTTTAATTAATTATTTACCCTTATTTCCCTCACTCACCTAGAGTCACCCCTAGAATCGCTCCTAGGTGTCCCCAAAATTCCCTTACAGGTTTTAATGACTTTCCCCATTATTAATTTGTTAGTTCAGTTTTAAATTAGAAAGTTCTTAAATGGTAGATACCTTACTAAGTTTGACTTTCTGCTTTTACCCTTGTGTTTCCCTTTTCTTTTTATGTTTCCCTCTTTTCTTAGTTTCCTAATTATTTTAGAATTCCCTCTTTCCTCCTTTCATTTAGAATTCAATTTGGTAGGTGTAGAAATTAACTTTTTCCGTTTTCCCTTTTTAGTTAATAAATTTTACATTACCATAATATAATAAAACAATTATTTATTTTATTTTTATCTTTATAAATATATTTATTTATTTTTTTTTTAAAGCATAGAGAAAATTCTGTAACTAGTACAATTTAGACCTCGACTTTAATTTTCGTGCTAGGCGACATTTTATTAGGGAAAATGTTTTAAAAATTTCTTATCACGTTATTAGTCCTAAGGCCATCTGGGTTCATTTATTTATCATTAATCCCGCGACGTTCCCTTCAGGACGCACTAGGTGCTCCAAGGGTGCCACTCGCCTCATCTGTTTCCCTTGCACGACGTGCCCTTCAGGACGCACTATGTGCTCCAAGGGTGCCACTTGCCTCTTTTCATTTTTCTTGCACGACGTGCCCAAGGGTGCCACTCTCCTCTTGACTGACTTGGTAGACATCAAAAACCCCTGGAGTCAATACTCCACCAGGTGAACTTCTGGGAGACTAAGTTCCTCTAAGGAATAAGATCCCTGACTTATTGCGTGCCCCTTAGAATCATCATGAGAAACTTTCACAGCCTGTACTCATGACATCGTGGGTCCTCTTGAACTAGGTAATTGTTAACCTATAGTTCGAGCCGTGACATAAGTGCTAGTAGGTTGTGGCATGGCTGATGTCCACACCTCTCCCTCAACATCTCTAGTAGTCGAGCGTGACGCCTCTATTCCACATGTGAGTCTAGTCGGCAAGCTATCCTCAGCATGGATCATCAATGAATCATGTCAGAAATATATCCATATCATATCATCTAATCAGATGCACTAATATCACATATGAAATAATCAAATCCCAATGGTTCACTCCCCAACTCGATCCGGAGTCCAAGGGTTTTCGTCGATGCCTCTGCATCCTCGACGTCCAAAATCCTGGACACTCAGTAAAATGGAATCAATAACACCTGTCTATGACAATGCAATAAAACAACATGTCATCAATCCATAACGCCTCATAATCAAAATCAATGTTTTAATAGAATAATAATCCGAATCACTTTCGAGCAAGTTTCCTCAAAGAATAAGTTCGCTCAGCGCGCAAGAGAGAGATGTTACATACACCCCCTCTTGTTCTAAAATTCGTCCTTTAGTTTCACATTATAAGTGCCGAAATAATGTGTATCACAATATCATAAGTCTATCTATCAAACAAAAATGGAAACTGTTGGCGCACATTATATGCGTCCTCCCAGGTCACCGAGTGTGGACTATAATTGTCCCACTAGACCTTGACTTGATCTATTCTCCGACGTCGTAGTTGTTGAATGCGACGATCAAGGATGCATATTGGCTCAGCCGTGAGCGCCCCCTCGTCCGACACCTACAAAGAACTCATGTCAATATCATGTGTAGGATCATTAATATAATGTCTCAAAACAGATACATGAAAAACATCTTGCATGCGCCTCAAAGAATTAGGCAAGGCTAGTCTATAGGCCATGGGCCCCTTTCTCTCCACAATCTCGAAAGGTCCCACAAAGCTAGGAGAGAGTTTATCTCCCTTTCCAAACTTGATTGAACTCTTATGCGGTTTAACCCACAAGAAGAATCGATCGCCAACCTCGTAACTACGGTCGACACGGTGCGCATCAGCATAACTCTTATGTTTATCCTGTGCTTCTTTAATCCTTTTTCTTATTGTTTTCATTTTCTCTTCCATTTCTTGGATCTCTTCTGGTCCCATCAGGACCCTATCCTCAAGCCGATCCCAAATCAAAGGCGTCTGACACGGTCGCACATAAAGAAACTTGAAAGGCGCCATCTTAATGGAACCTTGGTAACTGTTGTTATAAGAGAATTCCACCAGTGGAAAGAATTCTTCCCAACACTTTTGTTGGTCCATCACGTACATGCGCAACATGTCCTCCAAGGTCTAGTTCATTCGTTTTGTCTTCCCGTCAGTCTCCGGGTGGTACACAGTACTGAATTTAAGTTGGGTTCCCAAGGCCTCTTGGAAACTCATCCAAAATCGTCCAGTAAACACCGATCCTTGATTAAATATAATCCTCTTAGGTACGCCATGAAACCTCACAATCTCACTGATGAAAAATCTAGCTATGTCAGGTTCCTAATACGTTGTACGCACAGGAATAAAGTGAGCACTCTTTGTCAGATTGTCTACTACTACAAAAATTGAGTCATGTCTCCTTGCCGTCAATGACAATCCAACAATAAAGTCCATCAAAATAACCTCCCATTTCGATTTTGGAATATCATGTCGTTGTAGTAATCATGTTGGGTGTATATGTTCAGCCTTCACCTGCTGACATTCTAGACATCTGGCCACATAGTTGACTATGCCTGCCTTCATTCCCTTCCTGAAGAATAAGGGTTTAAGGTCTGCCCTCATCATCATGACTCCTGGGTGATCCATGTATATGGCTCTATGAGCCTCTCTTATGATCAACATCCTCAACTCGTTGCTCGGCGGTACGTAAATCCGAATTTTAAACATCAATAATCCATCGTCATCAAACGTAAATCCTTCAAATCTTGGTACCATCATTGTGTTTTGTCCGATAAAATCCTTGACCTCCTTGTACCAGTCATAGTCATGTTGTAAAGTTAGAATCTTTTCACGTAGATTCGTCTAAAGAGGCAACACTGAAAAGATGCATGGTCTCTGACTCAACGCATCTACCACTCGGTTCACAGTCCCTTTTATGTAAGTAATCTTGAAGTCATACTCGCTAAGCAATTTCGACCAACGTCGTTATTGTGCATTCGGGTAGCTTTGCGTAAAGATGTGTTGTAGTCCACAGTGGTCCGTGTTTAGTTCAAATTTTTGTCCAACAAGGTAGCGTCTCCAAACCTTCAAGGCATATACAATGGCTAACAACTCCAAATCATGCGTCGCATGGTTCTCCTCATGCCTTCTCAATTTCCTCGATATGTAAGCGATCACTTGTCCGTCTTGCATCAAGATTCTGCCTAAGCCTTCCTTGGATGCATCAGTGCATACCAGGAAGTTTGCATCCATGTCAGGGACCTTTAGTATCGGTGTTGTTTCCAACAGCTCCTTAATCCTCCTAAAAGCTTCTGCGCATTTCTCGGTCCAAACAAACTTCTTGTTCTTCTTCTGCAACTCCATGATCGGATTTTCTATCTTCTAAAATCCCTCAACGAACCGTCGATAGTATCCTTCTAAACCCATGAAGCTACACACTTCCGGGACATTCATCGGCGCAGGCCATTCCATAATAGCCTCGACCTTTGCTGGATCCACAACAATATACCTTCGTCGGATATGACATGACCTAAGTAGTGAATCTTTGATTGATAAAATGAGAATTTGGACAACTTCCCAAACAATTTGTGCTCTTGCAAACACTGCAGTACCAAGCATAAGTGCTCATCATGTTCCTCCGTCGTCTAAGAGTAAATCAAAATATTTTCAATGAATACTTGGACGAACTTGTCCAAGTACTTGTGGAACACCCCATTCATCAAACTCATGAATACTCTTGGTGTGTTTGTCATCCCAAACGGTAAAACAGTAAACTCGTAATGTCCAAACCTCCTCTTAAAGGCGGTCTTAGGGACATCATCCTCCTTGATCTGTAACTAGTGATTCCCTGATCGTAAATCGATCTTTGAGAACATCATCGCACCCTTCATCTTATCGAACAGATCATCAATCCTTGGCAATGGATATTGATTCTTGATCGTTGCCTTGTTCAATTGACGGTAGTCAATGCAGAGCCTCCATGATCCATCCTTCTTTCATATGAAAATAAAAATAGCACCCCACGGTGACACACTTGGATGTATCAGTCCCAGGTCCAGCAATTCTTTCAGTTGCATTCTCAACTCCTGTAACTCCGGGTTCGACATCCAATAAGGCACCCTAGATATTGGTTCAGTCCCCGATTTTAGGTCTATAGTAAACTCCAATTCCCTCTCCGACGGCATCCCAGGTAACTCCTCTGGATAGACGTTTGCAAACTCTCTCACCACCGAAAAGTGTTCTAGACCTTCCGCTACTCCCTTCTCGTTTAACGCAAGGATCGCATGAATCTTACACCCCTTGCGCATGCTCTTCCGTACCTACAAGGAAGAGATGAACCTTAAAGAAATTCCTTGGTTTTTTCCTACAATCACGCGTCTTTTCCCCTCATCATCGACCAAGCTCAATTGTTTCGTCTTGCAGTTGAGTATCACTTCATGCGATTCCAACCAGTCCATACCGATCACAATGTCATAAGATCCTAATATAACAACGTACAGGTTGGCCCTGGTAACAAACTCTTTCAGGTTAAGGGTACATCCTGTAACCTTTCTTCCAACCTTTTGTTTGGCTCCCGAAGCTATCTCTATGAAGCATAAATCATCTTGTTTGATTGCATTTACCTTAATCCTTTTTAGAACGACACCCGAGATGAAACTCTTGGTAGCACCAAGATCAATCAAAATACTAAGGGTCTGGTCAACGACGGTACCTGATGTCTCAAGAACAGTATAATGGTGCTCTGCCTAAAGGTTATTCACCGCTACGTGAATTCGATAGGCCTTGCCAAAATATCCCACGGTAGTGGGTCCGGCTAATCCAAATTCTCTAGTCCTCTCCACAGGGAAATCATGCTGGTAATGTGGCTCCCCACATGTCCAACACCCCTTCTTTGGTCTAGTAGTCCTGGTACCCAAAGTAGAAGATGACGGCCCACTGGCCTGGAATCCTGGTTTGTTCTACTGAACAGGCCTAAACTGTTGTTGCTATGGTCGATGTTGCTACTGATGTTGTGGTCCCCGATAAGGTGTCCGTTGTTGAAGCGTCGGTCGTCGAGGTGTAGTGAAATTGGATCCTCTCTGGAATCCATGATATCCAAGCATATGTCTAGCTGGTGTCTAATGATGTTGCACACCAAATGACACCTGCCCTGCCGGTCTCGCTGGAGTCCTGCTTTGACCCCCGCTGATAATCTCCTCCTTTTCTATGAAGGCCTTCTGGACGACATCATGCAAGATTTGCGGCATCAGAATCCTAACCTTTGCACGTATGCTGCCATTAAGGCCGAACATGAACCTATTGACCTTAAGTTTCATTGTGTTAAGATGCAGAGCATACCGAAGCAACTCCATAAAATGAGCCTCGTACTCGGGCACCGTACAACCACCCTGTCGTAAGGCGTTGAACTCATTGAGTTGACGCTTAATGAATTCCTCTGATAGGTACCTCTCTTAGAACCATTATTCGAACAGTTCCCATGACACGTCTTCGACGATCATGTTCAGCTACGGTAGGAGCGTCTTCCACCATAGAAGAGTGCTCCCCTTCAGTTGAAAGACCACCATACAGACCTTCATGTTGGAGGTATAGTCGGGAAGTGAAAAGAACATCGCCATATTCTCCAACCATTCCTCAGCAGTTGCGCCATCTGGGGCACCAAAGAACTGGGGAAATTTGACCTTCTCGAGCTCACAGTGAATGCTACAAGTATTGACCAGAGTGCGTGGTGGACCCTCAGGGGTGTCGACGCTCTAGCCTCATCTCTGTCCAAATGGCTGATTAGTACCTCAGACATGCGCTAGAAGGATCTCATCATTCCGACCACATCACCAACTGTTATCTGCTCCTTCCCGACAACCTATTTGTATCCTTGGGGATTAGACCCCTCAGGCATGGATGCTACTGGAGGCGTCGTGCCTCCTCCCTTAGCACCCCGTCATCTACCTCTGTGGTGTCCTCTAACCATGATTACCTACATGAGTAAAAGTCAACTTAATTAGCAACATTATAATCAATCATATCAATGAAAGTTGTAGTGATCCCAAGTCGCGAGTTGAACCTGGCTCTGATACCATATGTAATGACCCCATTGTTACGACAACAAGTGAAGAAGAAGTGAAATTTTTCTTTGTTTTTAATATTTAAGAGGCAATAAGGCGACAACAACAACAGTTTATCCACACCACTGACAACGAATGCAAGCACATAGTCCAGGTAATAGGTTACTATGACACCATGCACAGGCACAAGGGCAACTGGGAAAACATGCGCATAATAACAAGGAGGAATGACTACCCGCCCGACACAAACACGACCATGCCTACAAGCTAAGGGACAACATCCCCAACCCGATGCAACGACCTAGACAACAAGGACTAGAACCTCAAGGCGTGTGAACCCAATGCTTGAAGGCGTTCAACCCATGCGTCGTAAAGCAACTGGAAATGATTGACAACACTCACACAGAAACAACTAACTATGGCCAAGTTATCACTCACTGCTATCCCATAGGGTGCTCCATGATCCCATCATCAGGAATCATGTCGTTCCCAGATGATAGATGTGTTAATAACCTTGGCGCAACATAAGCTATCGGGACCGAGGACTCTAGATAATCCGACGCGCTAGGAACTGAATACCGAAAGGAAAACCACACCCATACCCCAACAACAGGTCGACAAAATGCCAGAGGACGAAGACAAGGGATGACGCAAGCCAATACACGACAGCGTCCGCGACCCAACCAATCACCCAGTCTAAACTAGTCAATGATTACAATCTATTTTAACATGGGTTCCATTCTAAACTGGGCATGTCAAAAGTACAATTAGTCAATAAGGCACCCTCTAAATTATCGTTAATACAATCGATCTAGCAAGTCTAAGTAATCAATACTAGAACTATAATTAGAAATACAATCTAACTTCAAGTGTAATCATTTAGCAAATCAAAAAAATGGCAACCTAGTCTTTACTCACCGATCTAATTTTAATCATTATTACAACCTAAATGGACAATTATATATTTATCCAAATCTCCATCCAACTAGCCATTAACTTAAATAACAACATTGACAAAATTAATGTAGAACACTACCATTAAACACTTATGAACAATTTAAACCTCACATGTAGTCTAACTATATTGACCGAACTAACAATACTAGCAGTATATTAACCTTGAGAAGGAAACTGCTAACTATTAATGTCGTTGAAGCAACAGTCAAGGCAATTAACATAGCAGTTACATAACGATTATTATAGAAAATAACAAGGCGATTAAAACGACGATTAACATAACCATTAATATGGAGAATTAACAAGTCAATTAACATGATTGATGTCCATTTAGCTCATTGTGGAAATTAATCATTCAGAAGGAATCTGTTGACCATTAACTCGTTGTAGCAAATAACATGGCATTTAATATGACAATTACATAACAATGAATATAGCGATAACCAGGCAATTAACATGACTGCTAACCATTTAACTTGCGGTTCCACCCATCAGCAAACGCAGTACACATTTGGTGGCAAATCGTGCCCAATCAACAAAAAATGCACTCAAATTAAATGGAAAAACGTGGTCAGTCCAGCCACGGCACAGTCACAGTTTTAAAGGCAAAACGTTGTTCCATACGTCAGCAAAACGCAGTACAGAAATTTAATGGCAACGTGCCCAGTCGACAACAAACTCATCAAAATTAAAGGCAAAATGTATCCATGCAACAACAAGTCTCAATCCACCTTTAAAGGGCAAATTGTAACCACTCATCATGAATGCAGTCAACCAGAAACCAAAACGCTACACCATGAGGGAAAAATGTGGTCATTAAGGCAGTAACAGTAAGGATTAAAATTCATGTGACAGTAGAATCGTGATAAAAAATATGTGTAATAAAATTGTTGTAATAAATTTGTGGTGACAGTAAAGGAACGAAATCTATGATAGTAAAAATTGTTCGACAACACAGGTATTCCAACAGAGGACGAACACCTTCAGTAACCACTCACATAACCAAATCGAAGATCAACACACCGATGTTTTCACGTGGTAAAACCCCTACGGGGAAACATCCACGGCCCCAGCCAACGCGGCCACTTGGAGCAGTTTATTAATGCAAAGAAAAAAGGTTACAGAGAGATTTTACAAGAGATTTTCTCACAATCGATCATCAGAAAATGACCCTCCATGCTCTTTAAATAGAGATCATGGACCAATTGGGTGTTAAGCCATGGATCAATGGCCATTACGATCGAGGAGAGTATGAACCGTCGGATCACTCTATGTCGAGAACATATCGTGACCGTCGAATTTCCTAACTACAAATGCATACTAATGCATACTAAAGAAACACACTTTTACCTA
>JZKD02S0845506.1:236748-250020 GCA_000966675.3 Picea glauca | reverse complement strand
TTTCCTAACTACAAATGCATACTAATGCATACTAAAGAAACACACTTTTACCTAACGACATATTAGACCAAGTAGATCTTAACTAACTCCTAAGTGTTTAAATATCCTAACAAAAATCGTGGTCAAAATCTGTGTGATAAAATCGTCGGGGTCCCATCTACGGAATTCCATCTAAATCCAACATCCGACCTATCAAAGTCGAGCATGAGTAAAGGAAAATCGCATTTAACACAGGTTACTTAGGATATGGTCACAAGTTAAGGATTGTTTCTTTATCTAAACAAATTTAGCAATCCTGGAGTCCCTAAAACCGGAAACCAAGCTCAAGAGACCCCATGCAGACAAGTAAAACATAATATGTACTTTATAATATTTATTTATAATATATACTTCTTGAATTTTGATTTAAGTTGTGACACTTTTAGCATATTTGACTATTCAAATAAAAATAAAAACTTCCCACGCTCAACAGATCCCACGCAGACAAACCATGGCAGGTAAGATTTGATAGTATCATAATAACAACAATCACAGCCATGGGGACACGTAAATACACAGGATTTTAATAAAAGAATGGTTCCTTTCGCATTTACAGACCTTCTAAGAAATATTAGTCTATTCTTTTAACTTCGATCCAGGTTGATTCTTATATGTATATTCAAGCATTCAGACATATCAAACAATTTTAAATCATATTTTGTAGAAGATTTAATTAGAAAATTTGTATTAGAAAAAAATAGGAAACGAACAATGACGAATCACTTTTAACAAACGCATATAGATATAGCAGACCCAACCAAACAAAAACCACACAGGGTTAAAACTTATCCATCTATACACAAAGTAGATTTACAATTTATCCAAGAATAAAAACGCAGCGTAAGAATTTGATCCATCAAGATATAAAAACGAGGTATAAACAATATAACGACGAGATATAAACATGTCGAGGTTGAATAAAAACTTCGCCAACAATCAAAATTGCAGAGTTAAATAATCTCATCAAGGCGCAAGGCGAACCATCAACCAAGGACAAACATCAGAGGTAGACGACTGACAGAAACATCCTTTGCTCATCATCCTCGCACAGAAAAGTAGGGCGTTGAGATCCATAGGTCTATTAACGCCGAAGCGACAACCGTAGATCAGGCTTCTGACCAACGGCTCAGGCAAGGACTAGTGAGCTAGGGACGAAGGCAAATGAAACACATTCATCACAATCAATCAACCACTGGACGGTCAATACATCCAGGGAATCGAAGGCCCTGGGAGTTAATCAATCATCGAGCTAGGCTAGGAAAAAAAAAATCAGTCATCAATCTAGACAATCAATTTACTTCCCCAATTAAACATGCAGATCCAAAGCATAAATCCTACTACAATCTACCATGCAAAAATAAATAAAGTGTACCATTGCCTGATCCTCCTCTCTGATTTGATGTCCTGCGTGCTTCGAGCAATTCTCGCTTGCCAACCTATGAGACTTCACTGGTACCTCCCAACCAACTCTAGGGGTACTCTTCTCCCCCCTTAGCCCCCCGAGCCGCAAAGGGGCCACACACACTAACCAGAGAATACGCTAGCTCCCAACTCGCCTCGCAAGGTCGAGCTACAACTCATCACTGAGCTGGGTATCCAAACTCCCACAAGCTAAGTCAGTCAAGTAGAGATTTCTCCAGCGTAAAGTTATGCAAACAGATGAGATCCTTCATCCTTCTCCTCCTTTCATTATATAGAGTTTCTAACCCCTTTACCTTCCCAAAATCCCATTTAAAATAATGTTTAAAAATTAATTCATAAAAATTCCTCCCCGCACATGTGTCACCCATCCCCTTCATTCCTCCAAAAACTAATTTCTTTAATTAATTATTTACCCTTATTTCCCTCACCCACCTAGAGTCACTCCCAGAATTGCTCCTAGGTGTCCCCAAAATTCCCTTACAGGTTTTAATGATTTTCACCATTATTAATTTGCAAGTTCAGTTTTAAATTAGAAAGTTCTTAAATGGTAGATACCTTACTAAGTTTGACTTTCTTCTTTTACCCTTGTGTTTCCCTTTTATTTTTATGTTTCCCTCTTTTCCTAGTTTCCTAATTATTTTAGAATTCCCTCTTTCCTCCTTTCATTTAGAACCCAATTTGGTAGGTGTAGAAATTAACTTTTTCCCTATTCCCTTTTTAATTAATAAACTTTAAATTGCCATAATATAATAAAACGATTATTTATTTTATTTTTATCTTTATAAATATATTTATTTATATTTTTTATGTATATATATATCGCCCTCTTTTTTTTTTTTTTTAAGGATAGAGAAAATTATGTCACCAGTACAATTTAGACCTAGACTTTAATTTCCGTGTTGGGCGACATTTTATTAGGGAAAATGTTTTAAAAATTTCTTATCACGTTATTAGTCCTAAGGCCATCAGGGTTTATTTATTTATCATTAATCACGCGACATGCCCTTCAGGACACACTAGGTGATCCAAGGGTGCCACTCGCCTCATTTGTTTCCCTTGCGCGACGTGCCCTTCAGGATGCACTACATGCTCCAAGCTTGTCACTCATCTCTTTCCATTTTTCTTGCGCGATGTGCCCGTCAGGACGCACCATGTGCTCCAAGGGTGCCACTCGCCTCTTGACTGAATTGGTAGACATCAAAAACCCCTAGAGTCAATACTCCGCTGGGTGAACTTGTGGGAGACTAAGGGCCTCTAAGGAATAAGGCCCCTGCCTTATTGCGTGCCCCTTAGAATCATCATGAGCGACTATCGCAATCTGTACTCATGGCATCGTGGGTCCTCTCGAACTAGGTAATCATTAACCTACCGTTCAAGCTGTGGCGAGAGTGCTAGTAGGTTGTGGTAGGGATACTATCCACACCTCTCCCTCAACATATCTAGTAGTCGAGCGTGACCCCTCTACTCTACATGTAAGTCTGGTCGACAATCTATTGTCAACCTGCATCATCAACGAATCATGTCAGAAATATATCCATATCATATCATCTAATCAGATGCACTAATATCACATATAAAACAATCAAACCCCAATGGTTCACTCCCCGACTCGATCCAGAGTCCAAGGGGTTCCATTGATGCCTCTGTATCCTCAAGGTCCAAAATTCTGCACACTCAGTGAAACCGAATCAATAGAACCTGTCTATGTCAATGTAGTAAAACAACATGTCATCAACCCATAACGCCTCATAATCAAAATCAATGTTTTAATAGCATAATAATCTGGATCACTTGCGAGCAAGAATCCTCAAAGAATAAGTTCGCTCAGCATGCAAGAGCGGGATTTTATAGGCTGCCCAATGTGTATAATATGGATAATTGTGGGTTCCACACTCAGAGATAGTCACAGAGTTTTAAGAACGACTTTGTTGCAATTAGATTATTTGTTTTATGAAGACAAGAATGTTGTTGATACCTCGTTGTATTGCATGGATAGCCAAGCATTTTAGAGTCACGTTGAATTGGGCTTGTACAGTGACAGAATTACACTTGCATGATTGAATTATTTTCTGCATAACATATGTTGGAATGGTGGTTGTTGCCTTTCTTTTTAAATGACGATCCGAGTATTTTCAATTTTAATACAGATTATTGGGTTGACTTCCATTTGTATGTTTAAGGAATGTCATGCATTTTAAATGATAAGCCTGATTATAGTGAAAGTATAACTTCATTTCATTTTTGAAACACGACTTTGGGCGTATTTGATGATTGAAGAAATGTGTGGGAAGTGGTTTTTTTGATGATTAACCGAGTGGAAATGGTTACTATTACACATTTGAGAAATGTTATAAATAAAAGGAACAAAACTTCCTTACAGATTGTTGTGGAATGCATATTGTCTTGTTGATGGCACTGTGTTATATTTTTTACTATCAACAGTGAACTAGCTAATACATAGTGATTATTATGATCGTTTGGTTGGTGAATCTCCTTTTAACAGAATAACTATATGGATTACTTGATTAATTTTGTGAACAGTACCCGCTTTCATTCCCCGCCATTATTTCTTTTTTCACTAATTACAATCCCATCGCCTTCCCACATTCATTTTTCACTCCTTGTTCTAAAATTGATTACAGTTAAGAAAATTTCTATGTTGAAGCAGTTTGGCAGTCGCAGTGTCTTGGTTGAATTACAATGATGTTTTCTTGATTTGCAGTTGATTGTTGTTGTCTTCGAGCAGTAATCATTTTTTTTTCCCTCATCATATCATGTTTCGCTCAATACAAATCCTCACATATCCCATGACCCTTTATTCACCCCCTGCTCATTGATAAACAGTAAAACAATTTGTATGGATTGGATTGCATGAGTCTGATACATCACTGAACCAAATATATTTCATATTTTTAAGAGTTGTCATGTATGGTTATGTAAAAGACTACTTGCTAATCAATCATGCATGTAGGAATGAGTTTTTTCAGCCAAGGTAGCCATGGCCAAGAAAACAGAGGGAGAGGTAATTGGAACAGGGGCCCAAGAAGGCCCAGGTTCTCCATACATTTTGATGTTGATTCATAAGAGCTTGGCCTTTTGTTTCAAGCCAGATTTTTCAATTGGATTGGGCAAGGAGTGGTCCAACCCAGGCCCGAAAGGCTTCCTTTCCAATCTTTGCAAGCCCCTGGTATCCCTGTTCCTCCTCACGTCTCATTGCAACCCAAGTTTTTTGAAAATGATGGATGGCAAGAGATTGTCCACCTGGCAGTCTCTCAACATCGTGGCTAGCCTAATTTATCCCTACCTACTCCTTCACCTATTAAACCCATTGTTCAAGTTTCTCCCCACTCACTAGTGCAATCCTCTCATGCTAGAAAAAGGTTGAAAATTGAGGCCCACCATGCCCTTGACAAAGGAAAAGCCATTGTTGTTGATTAAGGTTGGTTGTCATTGATGTCAACCCTTGAAGAAAGCCCCATAGCACAAAGGTTGGGTAATGGACCCAAGATTGTTTGATGTAAATATGAATTATTATTGTCTTGTCATGGTTGATAATAAGTATAAATGGATGAACTCCAAAGTGGTCTCCTTATGGTGAAATCCCTCACGGGAAGACACTTTGCGGATTGAGTTATCCTAGAAGTATGGTTAGAGAAACCATGCTTATTTGTGGAATAATGATATGAACGATAGTGAATTTGTTAGTGAAACTATCCTATATGGATAGTTCTTGTCATTCCATTTCCAGTGGTATGTGGAATGTCACATAACTCCTCATGGTTAAAGAGTTATGGCCATGCGATGTTGGAGAACCCAGGTTTGGGTAATGGACCCAAGTTTGTTTGATGGATAATGGTATGGTTTTTAATATATTTTTAGGTAATACTATTATATATGGATATTACATGTCATTCCATTTTTGGTGGTATGTGGAACATCACATAACTCCTCACGGTTTGAGATTTATGGCCTTACAAAGTTGGAGGACCCTCATATGTCATCTAGAAGCCCCAAAAGGTCAAAGTAGTGAAAGTGGCTTAAGAGATTTTAAAAGGTAAATAATAAAGTGAAGTGATGAGTGTACTATAATTCAATGTGAATACAAAATAAATTAATTCAATAATAAATTTAATGGAGAAATTAGAAGTGGGTTAACCCTAAGATAAGGAAAGTGGGCAAAGTGACCTGGAAGATGTCTTTAAGGAAGCTACTTAAAGAGTATAAATAAGAGGCAAGGCTCTCTCATTAAGAAATACTTGAGCATATTGAATACCTATAGGTTTCTTAGGTAACCAAAGGATATATAAGATGAATTTTTGAGGAAAGTGAAGAAAAGAAGGCCGGAATTCAACGAAGGATAAATTCTTTTGATGATGCTTTCTAAGGTATGTTTGTTTTTCAGGTCATCTCACCATTTTAGAAATATTTTTTTTTATAGAATGATTCAGACCGTGAAATTTTTATTCCAATGAGGAAACATATCCAAGTATCTCTGGTAAAAAATTCAGCCTGTGGGTCGTTGTATTTTTGGAGTTACACTCCGTGGAAAATAGGGTTTGTGGCTAGTCCTGAAACTAGTCAAAAACATGTGTTTTGGGTAAAAACGTCATAACTTATTCATAACAGATCCAAATTTAGTAAGACCAAATGTTTTGGTTATATTACAATATTTAGTATTATGTGCAATAGTTTCATATCAATTCAACAAATATTTCGTGCGGGGCACGCTCTACAAGGTCGCTCTCTAAAATAAGCCAGAATTCAGCAAGGTGTGTCATTTTTTCCATAACTCATTTTCTGAGAGGTTCCAAGTAGTGACACCTGGATAAATTGCATAAAACAAACTAAAGAACATTGTGTATTAGTTTCAGATATTTATTCATTACAGGTACAAAGTTATGATTATTTCAAGTTAGGGTTGTTGACTAATCCAAAACTAGTCTTGTGAGACTAAAGAAACGTTTGATGAAAATGCTAGTCTCTTGTTGTTAAAGTTAAGGAAGGTTTGAAGGTATGTGATCATACACACCAGGTCTATTACAGAGTTACAAATTATATTTGGATGATGAAATTGATGAGGGCTTTTGGTTGAGGTACAAGTTGGGTACATGCTTGAGACAAGTAGTTGATGAGTTGGCACATACATGAGGTGTATAGTTGATGATGTTGGTACATATTGATAAGTCATAGTTGATTATTACTTGACACATGATTGGTACATACTTGGTACATGGTTGGTTGCGATTTTGTATGGTACAATTTTATTACAGATTGTTTGGTACAGGTTGGTGCATGGTTGATGCACTTGTTTATGGTATAGGTTGATTACAGGTTGATGCATGTTTCAGGTTTATTGGTACATGTTTACAACAATATATCTCACAGTGATAGTGTGACAGTGGTTCCATCATTCTAATTTTACTTCAGGGCAGTTGGACAGGGCAAGGACAGGTGGTTGTATCCACCTTCCGGTTGTAGCCAGAGAACATAGGGGGTTGTAGCCTCCTTCTGGTTGTAGCTAGAGAATTGGGGAGTTGGAGCTTCACTCAGGTTGTATCCTGAGAAACTAGGGGGTTGAAGCCTCCTTCCAATTGAAGCTGGAAAACAAAGGAAATTGGTGCTTACAATGAATGTAATTCTTCAAGACATATAAGATAAAGCATTATGTGGTTTTCTCTTGATTTAGGTTTCCACGTAAAACACTGGTGTATTGTGTATGTGTGTGATTGTTCATTTATTATTTCTCGTTATTGGATAATAATTCTACATTGATATAACACTTGGATTATTTGGAGAAAAATAATTATAATTATGCTATTACTGATTCACCCCCCCTCTCAGTAATCCAACAATTGGTTTCAGAGCAGGTTCCTTCATAAATCAATTTAACCACTAAAAGGTAGATCATGGAGAGTATCAACTCATATTAAAATAGAATACCACACTTTGATGGATAGAAGTATTCTTTTTGGAGCATAAGCATGAATACATATATACAAGCACATGGGTTTGAAATTTGGTAATCAATTGTAGATAGATACACAGTACCAGTAGTTCCACCAAAAAATGACAAAGCAGTGAAACTTGGTCAGAATAATTCCAAAGCTACAAATGCACTTTTAAATGGTCTCAGTGAAACAGTATTCACCAAAGTTGCACATTGTAAATCCGCCAAAGAGATTTGGGACAAGATTTGAAATATTTATGGAGATACAAAAGTCAAAGAAACAAAACTTCAAACTTACAGAGGTCAGTTAGAACAACTAAAAATGAAGGAAGATGAGAATATTGCATCCTACTTCTTAAGAGTTGATGAAACAATGAATGAAATCATAGGATTGGGAGAAGAAATTGAAGAATCTATAATTGTTCAAAAGGTACTAAGGTCTCTTCCTATGAGATTCAACCCTAAGATATCAGCACTAGAAGAAAGATCGGATCTGAACTCAATAAGAATGGACAAACTGCATGGAATCTTCACATCATATGAAATGAAAACTAAACAAGAAAATCCATATGTAAAAGAAGCAGTCTTCAAAGCATCCAAAACATCAAATAAAAAGAAAAATGAACAAGAAGAATATAGCATCAACAGTGACGTCTCGGAAGATGATGAAGAAGTGGCCAACTTTGTCAAAATACTGAACAAGGGGACCAGTGGTAGGTATAGAGGTAAGCTTCCTTTAATTTGTTTTAATTGTGATGGTATTGGTCATTTTGATAACAAGTGTCCTCATAAGAAAAGGAGAAATGAAGAAGGTTACTCAAAAGGAAAACACGCATATAAAGGAAAAAGAACTACAAAGAAAGATTTCAATAAAATCCTATGCATCAAAGACGACATCTCATCATCAGATGAAGATGAAATCAGTGACAGTGAGATAGGAAGAGTTCTATTCATGGAAGTAAACTATTCTGACAAAGAAGACTCTGAAGAAGAATATTAAGAATCTGAAAAAGGATATGAAGAAGTCGAATATGAAATTGAAGAGGTAGAAGTTGACTATTGAGAAGAATTAATGTGTTCCATAGAAGTTACCATAAGAGAAAAGAAGAAAAACAAGAAACTACAAGCAGAACTAGACAAGAAAAAGGACACTCGAGAACTAGAACAAATGATCACAAGATTGAAAGTTCAAATAGAAGAAGATAAAAGAATTGAAGAAGCACTCAAAGAACAACTAGAAGAAAATGACAATATCATTGGAAACTTGGAAGCAAAGATTCTCACACTAAGAAAGGATATTCAAAAGAAAAATATGCAGAATAGCTCAAAAGTTCTGGATGGCATTATCAGCAGTAAAAAATCTCATCTTGACAAGTCTGGACTTGGATACAATTAGACAGAAAAGGGATCAAGCTCCAAAACAACAGAGCAAGAAACAAATCCAAAAATCTATGCAGAAACAATCAAAGGGGATAGGAAGATGTACAAGGAAGATTATAGGAACACTCCTCCACCAAGAAGATTCAGATTTCTGAATCAACAACAGACAGATAGGCCTCAAGAAGAAGAAGGATTCATAAGAGCACCTTCTTTCATAATATTTTCAACTCCCAGGTATCAAACTATATTTTTTGGTTTATGTTATGCATGTAATAATTTTGTACATAAAGCTATGAATTGCAATGCTAACAAAATGAACAATAACAACTTTGAGAGTCATACACAAAGGGGTTACTCAAGAAGACCTAATGAAACACAAAGAAGAAGTTACAATAGGTTTGAATCTTTGAGCACTGAAGTGGAATGTTACAAATGTAACAAATTTGGACATGTGGCCAAAAATTCCAGAATGACAATCCCTCCTAAAGAACCTCAACAGAATAACAACAGTAACAAACAAGAACCTCAAAAAATGACATAGATAAGAAATCAAGATCAATATAGCAATGAAGAATGCACAGTCACTCTACAAGCTAAGCAGAAGAAACATGGTTCGTATGTTGACAATGGGTGTTCAAAACACATGATAGGAGATAGAGACAAATTTCTTACATTGCGAAAGGAAATAAATGGATCAGTCTCCTTCGGAAATGATAATTCATCCAAAATTATTGGAGAAGGCACAGTCTGAATTAGGAACAAGAATAAAAAGGCACAAAATGTTCTACTAGTAGAAGATATGAAACATAATCTTCTAAGTGTGAGTCAAATGTGTGACCAAGGTCATAAAGTTACTTTCGATTCACAAAAGTGTGAGATAAGAAGAGAAGGTTCAGGGAAATTGGTCGGTACAACTGCAAGAACTTCAAACAACATATATGTGTTAAGTGACATTGGAAATGAAAAGTGTTGTCTAGGAAAGGAAAATGAAAGTTGGCTATGGCACATAAGAATGGGTCACATGCATTTTTATAACCTTGTCAAATTCAGCAAAAGAGAAGCAGTCATAGAAATTCCCCAGATCACAAAACCAACCAACACTTTATGCAAGCATTGTCAACAAGGAAAGCACACAAAGACTAGGTTCAAATCAAAGGAATATTCAACAATAAGACCACTAGAAATTGTGCATACTGATCTAGTTGGACCAACTACAACAAAGGGCTTAAAAGGTGAGAGATACTTTATATTATTAGTTGATGATTATACAAAAATGATTGCAGTTTGCTTTCTCAAGAACAAGTCAGAAGCTTTTGAAAACTTCAAGATCTACAAGGAAATGGTTGAAAATGAGATGGATTCAAGAATCAAATGCTTGAGATATGATAATGGAGGAGAGTTCACTTCAAAGGAATTTATGGACTACTGTAGCAGTCATGGAATAAAAAGGCAATTCTCCGTTGCTAGGACACCTCAACAGAATGGAGTTGTTGAAAGAAAGAACATGACAATATAGGAAATGGATCGAACAATGCTAAGGAATTCCAAATTGATAGATATATTTTGGAAACAGGCAATGCATATAGTATTTCACATTCAAAACAGAGTAATGCTCATAAACAACACTGATAAAACTCCCTACGAGCTATGGAAAGGAAGACCAGCAAATGTGAAACACTTCAGAGTTTTTGGAAGCAAATGCTACATCAAAAGAGAAGATGGAAGAATGGGAAAGTTTGACTCTCGTGTGGAAAAATGAGTACTTGTTGGTTACTCAAGTACAAGGAAAGCATACAAGTGTTACAATCTAAGATTGAACAAAGTTGTTGAAAGCATCAACGTAACAATTGATGAAACAAGCAGACTAGAATCAAAGGAAGAAGAAAACAAATCAATGGAACAACTTTTCGAAGAAGAAGAAGCAGAAGATGAAGTAGAAGAGGAAGATGAAGAGAATATGACAGAAACAAAAGAGCAAGTTTAGCAAGTATCACCAAAGACACCTAGAAAATGAGTACAGAAGAATCATTCCTCAGATCAGATTATTGGAAACAAAGATGTAGGAGTTGATACTAGAAGAAAAATCCGTTCACTAGAACAAACACACCTAGCACTCTTATCTACAATTGAACCAAATTTTTTTGAAGAAGCCAACAAGGATGAATTTTGGAATAAGGCCATGAATGAAGAATTTGATCAAATAGAGAAAAATGACTCTTGGGAACTGGTTCCAAAACCAAAGAATACGAATGTGATCGACACAAAATGGGTTTTCAGGAATAAATTAAATGAAGATGGACAAGTTACAAGGAACAAAGCTATATTGGCATGTAAAGGATATGCATAGATAGAAGTAATCGACTTTGAAGAGACAATTTCCCCAGTTTCTAGAATGGAAGCAATCTGGTTTCTTTTAGCCTATGCATGCTCCAAAAATGTTAAAGTATATCAGATGGACATAAAATCATCTTTTCTGAATGGGTAACTTGAAGAAGAAGTCTACATTGAACAACCAGAAGGATTTCAGTTGTCAGAGAACGTAGATTATGTCTGTAAATTAAAGAAGGCATTGCATGGTCTGAAACAACCTCCTAGAGCATGGTACTCTAGACTGGATAAGTATCTGTAGCAGGCAGGGTTCAAAACGGAAGTGCAGATAGAAACCTCTACATCAAGGTAAGTGAAGGTAATATTTTATTAATTGAAGTTTATGTTGATGATATTATTTTTGGTAGTGATGATGACAGGTTAAGCCAGAAATTTGCAAAAGATATGCAGAATGAATTTGAAATGTTGTTACTTGGAGAACTATCCTTCTTTTTGGGACTTTGGATACGTCAAAGAAATCAAGGAATCTTTATTTCTCAAACCAAGTATATCAGAGAAATGCTAAAGAGGTTTGGAATGGAAGATTGCAAACCAGTTATTACTCCCATGCAATCCAGTTGCAAGTTGAGCAAAGATGATGATTCGAAGTCTACAGATCAGAGGCAATACAAGTCAATGATTGACAGCCTACTATATGTGACAACATCCAGACCAGATGTAATGCAGGCAATTGGATAGGTGGCACGATTTCAAGCAACACCAAAGGAGTCACATGTGTTAGCAGTGGAGAGGATTTTCAGATAACTCAAAGGAATAGAAGAGTTTGGATTATGGTATCCAAAATGAAATGATCTATCACTTATTGCCTACACAGATGCAGATTGGGCAGGTTGTATTGATGACCAATGAAGCACCAATGGAGCAACGTTATACTTGGATGAGTGTTTAGTATCATGGATAATCAAGAAAAAATCATCAGTATCTTTATCTACGGTCGAGGCAGAGTATATTGCAGTAACATCATGTTGTACACAGGTTCTTTGGATGAAACAAACTCTGACAGATATACAGGTTGAGTATGATGAGCCCATTCCAATCTATTGTGATAATACAAGCACCATCAGTATCTTGAAGAACTCGGTGATGCACTCCAAGACGAAGCACATTCCAATAAAGTATCACTTTCTATGGGAGTAGGTTGCAGAAAAGAACATCAGAGTTGAGTATGTGGGCACAAAAGAACAACTAGCAGACATCTTCACAAAACCACTTCCACATGAATCCTTTGAATATCTTCGCCAGAGACTTGGATTTATTTCTACTCCAAAATCAATGCTTTTTGAATGCTTATCTTATATGTCTTAGATTTACACGAGGAAACACCATAAGAGGACAGTTCAGTCACGGGGAGAAACCCTGGATGGAAAGATACCTTTTCCATTGATGAAAAAGGGGGAGAGATTTATCATATGCAGAGGATAGAGGCAAAGGATAGAGGCATGGTTACAAGGGTAGGATGAATGATATGATTTCAGTATTGTATCATAGTGTTTCCATCAATGCCAACGGGGGAGATTGTTGATTAAGGTTGGTTGTCATTGATGTCAACCCTTGAAGAAAGACTCGTAGCACAAATGTTGGGTAATGTACCCAATATTGTTTGATGTAAATATTAATCATTATTGCCTTGTCATGGTTGATAATAAGTAGAAATGGATGAGCTCCAAAGTGGTCCCCTTATGGTGAAATCCCTCACGGGAAGACGCTTTACGGATTGAGCTATCCTAGATGGTTAGAGAACCCATGCTTATTTGTGGAATAATGAGATGAATGCTAGTGAATTTTTCAGTGAAACTATTCTATATGGATATTTCTTGTCATTCCATTTTCGGTGGTATATGGAACGTCACATAACTCCTCACGGTTAGAGAGTTATGGCCATGAGAAGTTGGAGAACCCAGGTTTGGGTAATGGACCCAAATTTGTTTGATGGATAACAGTATGATTTTGATATGTTTTTAGGTAATACTATTCTATATGAATATTACATGTCATTCCATTTCTGGTGGTATGTGGAACGTCACATAACTCCTCACGGTTTGAGAATTATGGCCTTACGAAGTTGGAGGACCCTCATATGTCATCTAGAAGCCCCA
>JZKD02S0845506.1:213879-236144 GCA_000966675.3 Picea glauca | reverse complement strand
ATGATTGGTACATACTTGGTACATGGTTGGTTGCACTTTTTTATGGTACAGGTTGATTACAGATTGTTTGGTACAGGTTGGTGCATGGTTGATGCACTTGTTTATGGTACAGGTTAATTACAGGTTGAGGTATAGGTTGATGCATGGTTCAAGTTTATTGGTACATGTTTACAATAGTATATCTCACAGTGATAGTGTGACAGTGGTTCCATCATTCTACTTTTACTTTAGGGCGGTTGGAGAGGGAAAGGACAGGTGGTTGTAGCCACCTTCCGGTTGTAGCCGGAGAACATAGGGGGTTGTAGCCTCCTTCTGGTTGTAGCCAGAGAATTGGGGGGTTGGAGCTTCCCTCAGGTTGTAGCCTAAGAAACTAGGGGGTTGGAGCCTCATTCCAGTTGCAGCTAGAAAACAAAGGAAGTTGGTGCTTCCAATGAATGTAATTCTTCAAGACATATAAGATAAAGCATTCTGTGGTTTTCTCCCGATTTGGGTTTCCATGTAAAACACTGGTGTATTGTGTATGTGTGTGATTGTTCATTTCTTATTGCCCATTATTGGATAATAATTCTACATTGATATAACACTTGGATTATTTGGAGGAAAATGATTATAATTACGCTATTACTGATTCACCCCCCCCTCTCAATAATCCAAAAATTGTTGCCCCTTCCTCAACCTCCAATGGATTTGACAAATCTGTGTCCTCCCATATGCATTTGAGGGATGATTGTTTCCGCGTGATCAGTGATATTAGGCCTAAGGGCTTGTCGTGGCCAAAGGCAAATTCACTAAAATCAAAGGGTGACAACAACAATCAAGGAAAGATTGCATCGCAGAGTAGGAAATATGTCTTTTGAGTTTTTATTTTTATCTATTGTTGATTACAGTAGACTTCAGGAAACTTTGGACAACATGTTTTATTTTTGGTTACATGAGTCATATTTTTTGAAAATAATTTCAAATATCATGAGTTAAATTGTCAAATGTGAATATGTGGATGGGAGACACAAGGAGGTGTGTTTTTCTTAAACTAAATAGTTATGTTATGATTGTTATGAGCTAAAGGGAGTCATAAGGGGTCCCACCTACTAGTTATTATTTATTTATGACCCTTATTATGATTATTACTTTCCCCCTAACTAAAGTTGGTTGAGTCTTTTAATTAACTTAACTAATGAGTTGGTTCAACTACTTCAACCAATTCTAAATTGTTTAAAATAAAAAGGAAAGGGAGGAACAAGAGGAGGATAGAAATAGAAGCATACTAAGGTTTTCTCTTGAGTTTATGTTGAGATAGTTCAGTTTTCATTCATTCATCACAAGCCTAATTTCTTTTATGATAGCAGGGTCTTATTGTAGACAACAATATTTAGGGCTGAATTACATCATTCAGACACTTGCTTTTCAGAGGTGTTGATCTATCTTGGATAGTCTATGTAGACTTATCTGTTTGTGAATTAATTTTCATGAATGACAAAGACTATTTTGCAGGGTCGAGTGGGCAACAATCTGTGGCAAGTTGATCCAACCTTTAGAGTTCAGTTTTGGTTTTCTGTCAGATGTCCTTTGTATGTTCCATCGGAGATGTCTAAGTTTGACTTTGGTCCAAAATTTATGCAAGAGATTTTGTAAAGAAAATGACTTTTCAGTGAATTTGAATGAAATAAAGGATTGCTTTATGTATCATCTGTCTTGATTATCATCTTGGTGACTTTACTTCTATCTTTACATTTATTTCAGTAACTGATATCTTCAGAAAATTATATAAAAACTAAATTTCCAGCAAGTTTTTTTGTTGATAAAAGACTAGCCTAAGCACTCGTATTTAATACTTGTGAGTTAGGATGTTATTTTTGTTGGCTATAAACATAGGGTGATATTCCCGTCTACTTTTATTTATCCAAGCAGAGTCTATAAATGCTTGAGTAAGATCATTTCATATATTTTCCTCAACATTTATTTGGCAACCATACTGGGGAGATCTTCAATATATCTCTGGTTAATTTTTATACTCTATTTTCATTGATACATCTTTCTCTTCTGATATTGATTCTTTGACTGTTTTATACTTAATGATTGTTCCTATTGCAAGGCAACCCAATATTGAGCCCGATCTTCAAGACCAGAACAACATTGCTTTGAATCTGTTTAATACCATCTTAGACACTACCAACACCCGTGTTAAGTTTAACCATTCTTTGGTAGCAATTGAACAAGATATTAGTGCTCAAGAACAATTGGAAGCTAGACGTAGACAACCTAGAAATCAGAAGTGACCCTTTTGTTTCTTCAAGTTTTGACCTTTCTTTCATGTCCTTAGATTCTCGTGCTTCTAGGAGAAGAAGAGGCTTGTAACCTAAAATCAATCCTATTGGTGAAATAGGAAAAAGAAACATTGTGTTATCTTCCAAAAAAATTACTCTAAGGAGAACTTTATCTGATTCATCCAGTTCGTCTTTCTTTCCCTCATCTATCATCCACAAGATGACATCTAGTGGTGGCACTGGAAGTGCTCCATCTTCTCAATATTCATCGTCATCAGTGATTGGTAGCTTGTATAGCCACCATATCCCTGTACAATCTACCACGAACCCCACCAAAGTCATTAAAAAGTATGGGATTTTCCATTTCAAAGAAGACGCCACAACCACACCATGGCATGTGTCCTCTCCTCTTAACCTAGCACCTGCTACTCGTTCACTTCCAAAATTTAAAGAGCACCTACCTAGGTTTTCAGGAAATAACATTGTTAGTACATATGAACACCTAGTGGCATTTTCTAATTCTTGTCATAATATAGGGGCCAATGATAATGACACTTGCATGTGCTTTTTCATCAATTCTTTGGAAGGAAAGGTTGTGACCAATTTCTTTGACATTCCTCCTAAGATTTTTTCTAATTGGGAGGAGTTAATCTATTGGTTTCGATCCATTTATGGGCAATCCAAAAGCCCCGTCAAGAATTTAAGGGAATACAATAACATCACCTATAAGGATGGTGAGACCATCAAGTCTTTCAACTTGCATTTCACCAAGTTATACAATCAAATCCCCAAACTTATCTACCCTCAGAACCAAGAAAATTTCATGCATTACTACAATGCATTGCCTTCTCCCTACCATCATAGGCTTAAGGAAAAAGCCATTGATAATCTTGGTTCCACTCTACATACTTGTTTAGAGTATGAAGAACAACTTGAAAGAATTGGTCTTCCCCAGGGAGAATCGGTTAGACAAACAAACATGTCCTCCCTCTTATAGCTAGTACAAGATATGACCAATCGTATGATAATGTTTGAGTGGAAGGGCATTGTCTCCCCTCTCACCCCTGTAGCTTCATCCTCTTCTACACCCCCCTTTAGGAACCTGGTTGAAAATAATTTTCAACCTAAAGTTATCCTGCCTCAGAGTTGGTTTGAATTTTGTGAGGAACACCATGAAGAAACCACATGTGAGGTAAAGAAGAGTGCTAGAGATAAGATCTTTGGTAAAATACCAGAATCTACTATCGATGTCCTAGATTTTGTAGAGCGAGAAGATGTCATGGTCATCAACACTAGGAACAAGGCCTATACTCCCAAGGGAAAATTTGATCCTCCCCGTAGTTCTTTTGGCCCAAGCTCATCCTCAACCACTGCTACTCTCCAGGTTCCTAGGGTTCCTGAGAGTCAAGGGATCACTCCTCCTCTCCCCTCTTCCAAATACAATATCTTGAATTAGTTATCCAACATCAAAGGAGATACAACCCTTCTAGACATGGTTGTCATCCCTGAACAACAGATGCATCTGAAACAATTCATGGAAGGAAAATCTTTCGTTGTATCCAATCTTTTCGAAGAGGTAGACGAAGAGGATTCTTATGTAAATAAAGTAGGTGTAGATAAATTTAGATACCCTGTAAAAAGTCCCCCTTTTTATATTTCTGTAAAGATTATGGATAAGATCACCCATTGTTTCCTCATTGATGCTGGTTCGGGACCAAGTGTAATGTTCAAGATTATTATGGAAGAGATAGGCTTGTCTTGTACCAATGAAAATTCCAGAAGCATGCTCTCCTATAATAGTCTACAACAAACAACCATAGGCAATATTAAATATGTGACCCTGGTTTTATGTGCTCATCCTGAGATAAGGACAACCCTCAGCATTCAGGCCATTGATATGCATGTAAGCAATTACTCAATTATCTTGGGAAGAGATTGGAAAGCCTTAACAGGTGGATACCTCTCACTCGGCGGGACACATTTATCCGTTCCTCGAAATGGTAAAAACATTATAGTCCTTAGAGAGGGAAGAATTTCACCCTACATAGAAAGTGTTCCACAATCTAGTGTAAACTATATTGAAGAGGACCTAGGAGTGTACTTCATATTTGTTGAAGAGGATAATATTCCTTTCGAAAGAATCGATTTAGAAGATGATATGTGACATATGCACTTTGATGGTTCAAGCTCTAATGAAGGAAATGGGGCTGGCATTATCTTGGTTTACCCTGCAGGAAGAATTCATAATCTGTCTTATCGGTTAGAGTTCTCTTGTACAAACAATGACACTAAGTTCGAAGCTTTATTATTAGGCATTGAAAATGCCCTTAATCTTGGTTGTGGTCACCTTTCAGTCTTCGAATATTCTTAGCTCATTGTGAACTTGATACGAAAAATATTCTCTCCTAGCAACAAGTTGATGGAACGATACTCCCAAACTGTTTTGGCACTTATCTCGAACCTTTTATCCTTCAACATCACTCATGTTAAGAGGGAGTTAAATTCAGTGGTTGGATGGTTAGTTGTCTTTGCAGCTTCTCCTAATCAACAACTTTCACCTCACATGCCTAATTGTTCCTTTCAATCTCTATATCGCCCTATATATCTCTGACAATGTCGAATCTTGGCAAGCCCTCCCTAACAATGAGAGAAATTGTGCTTTCATTCAAGATGAAACTTTTAAGACCGAGGAGATTATATCCATAGAGAACAATAAAATTCCCGAGGGCTTGACTCCTCTTGAGAATTCGTTTTCATCGAGTGATGTAGGCAATAAAGAAAAACATAAAGAAGAGGAGTTATGAAAGAAGGTGGTTGAAACCATCCCCCTGAACATTAGGACACTTGAATATTCAACGAATGTCAAAATGCATGTCCAATGTTCTAATAAAGAAGAGATGAGGTCCACCAGGCAACTCGGTGAATATCAAAAGGTTTTTGCTTGGTCTTATGAGGATCTTCGTGGTTTTGATCCCGGTCTTGTTCAACATACTATGTAACCAGCTAGGAAAAAACAAGAACTTGTTAACTCTGCACTGGAAGCACCCTTTCAAAAGGAGTTGGGAAATTTCTTAAGGTCTAAGATTATTTTTTTAGTCAACCTTGAACGGGTTCCAAATTGGGTACCTACTTCAAAGACCATAGATCATATTAGAACCTGCATTCATCTTCACACCTTCAGTCAGGCTATTGTGAGAAATCCTTCTCCCCCCCTTTATACAAGAATGATTTTGCATCAGGTTGTAGAGTTATAGTTGAAGCCCTTATTTGACAAAATTACGAGTTACAATAAAATCAAGATAAAAGGGGAAAATGTTCACAAAACTACTCTGATCACTTATCGAGGTACCATGTCTTACCAATGCCGGATTTCTAGTTTATTTGATACAGGTACCGCTTTTGAAAGACCTATGCACGCAACCCTCGATGAATTGGTCAGTCTCCATATCTATCTTGATGATCTAATTGTGTGCGTCAAGGGGATTATAGTTACATCATATTTCCAAGTGTTGGGTCCTTTCCAAATTTCTTTTGTCTTGGACACTAACTCATACGTTTTAAATAATTTATAGAAGCAATTGTTTTCCTATAGCACTAACAGTACTTGTTTGAAATATTGTGAGGGACCAGCGTGAAAAGTTCTAATGCTGATTGGATTTTCTGTATATTAGTATCTTAGCTCTCCTTTCATTTTTTGCGTTATTTTCCTTTCTTCCTTACAGTCGTTTGATTTCTTCTTTTTGTTTCAAAAAAATTCTTGCCACTTCTTCATTTTGTCTTTTATTGCTCTTATTTTAGTTTCCGCATTTTTACTTCTGTCGTGATCTTGTTTCTATCACTTTTTTTTTTTAGTTGATTTGGTCAAGATAGGATGTTGGATCAATTCTTCCATGGTGACACTCCTGCAAAGCATTGTTAGTAAAAAAAAATCAAGCTTACACAACTGTTATGATGTCTCCTCTAAATGACCCTTGAAATTGTTCTATATTCCCACTGCTATCTTGTAAAGGATTAGCTATCTCCCTCTTATTCTTGCCATTTCTTCATCCATTGACATTTTAAGAGAAAGTCTAAAAAAAAAATATCTTTGAAGTTAAGAGCAGATTCCAGTTGGATGATTATGCATACAGTGGAAAACCCCTCATAACACTTTTCATGAATTATTCCCAAATTCCTGGTCATCTTTCCATTAAATCCGCTCACTTCCCCCTATTGCATAATCTTTCTGGTTATATCTTCTTTGACCTGTTGTTCTTGGTTTGCGAAACCATGAGTTCTGAATTCTAAATCTGTTGAAAACAAATTTTCCCATGGAGTCGCAAGTTTGTTGACGATTAAAAACGTCAACGAAGTTTTGCCCACAAAGTGTTGCTAAAGCCTACTATTATAAAAGTTAAATAATACTAGTAGGTGGGACCCCCTTGTATATCGGAGATCAGGTTGATCCTTTTCTTTTGGTTTTTGTGCTCATGTTCGACACTGCTTACATGGTTTATGAGATCTTGTTTTTTAGTGGCTATGGATTGGACTTATGAAGCATTGGTTCTTATGTTACTACGACCTATGCTATTCATTGGTACCATTGCTATCTTTTCTTGAGACAAATGCACAATAAGCATGTTAGCAATGACATACACAAGCGATTGGAAAAAACAAAAGGCAATATAAAAGCAAAAGGAAGAAACTAAAACATGCTATATACTATGCTACATCCATTGCTATCCTAGCTATTAGATTAGTATCTACACAATTTTTTTTGAGTTATATAATTGATATGCATAGTGATTATGTTATGGCATGAGTTGATGTGGATCTCACTATTGGGGTGATTTGATACATGGTTTATTGGATTATACAGTTGATATGTAATATGGTCAAGTTGGAAATGGGAGATATGATGTGGATGGCGCATTTGACAAGTAATAGATGCAGATTTCAACGCAGGGTTTAAATTAATGGTGCTAATGAAAATCTTGTTGGCATGTACTGATGAGTTAATGAATTTTGGGTGGAGGCGACGTGCATTTACTACATGTCACCCTTACTCCTTCCATTGGCTGCCACCCTAGTCGAGATATTGTTCAACCTTGTTGTTGTGGTTATGCTCTGATTTCTTAGCAAAGAGGAACCGCTCGACCAGCTCGCGTTTTAAGGTGTTTAGTTATAGGTATGTCATTTTTGGCCATTCATGAGTCTGCTCTGGTTATGAAATGATTATTGGCTCTGGTGTATTGGTTTGTGCTTTCCTGAAGTATTGCAACTGTGTAAAATTGTGATTTTGGAATAAAGCGTTGATGGTTCTTTTTGCAATAATATTGAATTCATAGTGTTATTGGTCATCTTGGGTGTTAGCAACCATAAGGGATCTCTGTGATCCTTGTTGGTTTAGTTTGAGGGTTTTTGTTGGTTTTGGGTGGTTGGTTGTCCTCATGCATTCGTATCGCTATGACCAGTCTTTGGTTTTTATGGGTTTTAATGGTTGGAAGCACTCTATGTAACTGTGTCTTGTTCACTTGAGCATTGGTTTGTTTCCACCACTAAAGGTTACGCAGTGGATTATTTTGTTCCTTCTCAGCCCTTTCTTCACTTCATCTTTGTGATTGTTTGACTAGAGAGCCACGAGGGTTATACCCTGCGTGTGTTAAGTATCATTACTGGCCAAGTAGGAGCCTCACTCCTCTATTATATCCCTCCTATCATGGGATTTGTTACATGTCCACAAATAAGTCGTGGTTCTCTCTTTGTATGCATAGTTGGTCTCAAAGGTTTTCACCATTGGAAGGAGTCAGCTCTAGCTTTCCCTGTGTTGGTCACAGAGAAAACCCTTAACTCTACAGGTCTGAGGGTTGATATAGAAGACTAGCGTGGCCTATCGGGTTTACTGCTTGGTTATTGTTGGATGGTTGTGTATTGTCGACAAAAAATGGGTACAACTCGCCCAGTTGGTCATATGATGATCGTGTTGGTTTGATATCTAGTCACTGCCTATGTTATTAAAATGGAAAACCCTGCATTGTTAATTGGACAATTCAAAATACACAGTCGCTCTCCTTGTGTTTGATAACCCAGTATTGTTTAAATTGGGAAGGTTACAACCTCGCTTCATGTCGATGCGTGGGTATGTGTGGTTGCCACAACATGGTAGGTCGGTTGTTGATTGTTACGACAGTCCAAGTATAGGCTCAACATTGAATTGGTTGATTGGTTGATACACAGTCACTGTATTTTTTCACTATGATTATTCGAATGTTTGATTTGGCATTGGTTACGATTTCTAAATAATGCTCGCGCATACTGCATTTGTGTGTGTGGTGTTCCTACACCACGAATAAATGGTCATTGTAATTATGATTTGTTTTGTTGGGGCCAAATGGTTATTGCAACTGATATGACTATAGAAAATCCATCCATTGTATGCTTATGATCATTTGATTGCATGAGCCCGAGTTTTACATAGCATGGTTGGTTGCAGTTTGATTAATTTGAAGCAATATTGTATTAGGTTGATAGCTCGGCATGATGGGTTAAGTTAATATTGTGATAGTGTGTTTGGAATTTTAAAATGGGAATGTCGCATCGTGGTATTTTGGGTGGTTGCCCACTGTGTATAATATAGATAATTTTGAGTTCCACACTCAGATAGTCACAAAGTTTTAAGCACGACTTTGTTGCAATTCGATTATTTGTTTTATGAAGATAGACATGTTGTTGATACCTCGTCATATTGGATGGATAGCCCAGCATTTTAGATTTACATTGAATTGGGCTTGTACAGTGACATAATTACACTTGCATGATTGAATTATTCTGTGCATAGCATATGTTGGAATGGTGGTTGTTGCCTGTCTGTTTAAATGACGATCTGGGTTTTTGAAATTTTAATTTGGATTATTGGGTTGACTTCCATTATGTATGTTTAAGGAATGCCATGCATTTCAAATGATAAGTGACAGTATAACTTCATTTCATTTTTGAAACATGACTTTGGGTGTATTTGATGATTGAAGAAATGTGTGGGTAGTGGTTGTTCTGATGATTAACAGAGTGGAAATGGTTACTATTACACATTTGAGAATTGTTATGAATAAAAGGAACAAAACTTCCTTACAGATTGTTGTGGAATGCATATTGTCTTGTTGATGGCACTGTGTTAGATTTTTGACTATGAGTAGTGAACTATCTAATACACAGTGATTGTTATGATTGTTTGGTTGGTGAATCTCCTTTTAACAGAATGACTATATGGATTACTTGATTAATTTTGTGAACAATACCCGCTCTCATTCCCCACCATTATTTTGTTTTTCTCTAATTACAATCCCATCACCTTCCCACATTCATTTTTCACTCTCTGTTCTAAAATCAATTAGAGTTAAGAAAGATTATGTGTTGAAGAAGTTTGGCAGTAACAATGTCTTGGTTGAATTACAGTGATGTTTTCTTGGTTTGCAGTTGATTGTTGTTGTCTTTGAGAATTAATCGTTTCCCCCCCCCCTCATCATATCATGTTTCTCTCAATACAAAACCTCACATATCCGAGGACCCTTTATTCACCCCCTGCTCATTTATAAATAGTAAAACAATTTGTATGGATTGGATTGCATGAGTCTGATACATCGCTGAGCCAAATCTATTTCATATTTTTAAGAGTTGTCATGTATGGTTATTTAAAAGACTATTTTCTAATCAATCATGCATGCAGGAATGAGTTTTTTCAGCCGAGGTAACCATGGCTGAGGAAACAGAGGGAGAGGTAATTGGAACAGATCCCCAAGAAGGCCCAGGTTCTCCATACATTTTGATGTTGATTCACAAGAGCTTGGCCAATTGTTTCAGGCCGGATTTTTCAATTGGATTGGGAAAGGAGTGGTCCAACCCAGGCCCGAAAGGCCTCCTTTCCAATCTCCGCAAGCCCCTGGTATCCCTGTGCCTCCTCATGTCTCATTGCAACCCGAGGTTCCTGAAAATTATGGATGGCAAGATATTGTCCACCCAAAAGTCTCCCAAAATTGTGGCTGGCATAATTTATCCCTACCTGCTCCTTCGCATATTAACCCCATTGTTCAAGATGCTCCCCACTCACCAGTGCAATCCTCTCATGCTAGAAAAAGGATGAAAATTGAGGCCCACCATGCCCTTGAAAAAGGAAAAGCCATTGTTTCCCCTTCCTCACCCTTCAATGGATCTAACAAATACATGTCCTCCCGGATGCATTTGAGGGACGATTGTTCCCACGTGATCAATGAGACTAGGCCTAAGGACTCGTCAGAGCCAAAGGAAAATTCAGGAAAATCAAAGGGTGACAACAACAATGAAGGAAAGATTGCATCGTAGAGTGGGAAATATGTCTTTTGAGTTTTTATTTTTATCTATTATTGATGACAGATGACTTCAGGAAACTTTGGAAAACATGTTTTATTTTTGGTTACATGAGTAATGTTTTTTGAAAATAATTTCAAATATCATGAGCTAAATTGTCAAATGTGAATATGTGGATGGGAGACACAAGGAGGTGTGTTTTTCTTAAACTAAATAGTTATGTTATGATTGTTATGAGATAAAGGGAGTCACAATGGGTCCCACCTACTAGTTATTATTTATTTATGACCCTTATTATGATTATTACTTTTCCCCCTAACTAAAGTTGGTTGAGTCTTTTAATTAACTTAACTAATGAGTTGGTTCAACTACTTCAACCAATTCTAAATTGTTTAAAAGAAAAATGAAAGGGAGGAACAAGAGGAGGATAGAAGCAGAAGCATACTAAGATTTTCTCTTGAGTTTATGTTGAGATAGTTAAGTTTTCATTCATTCATCACAAGCCTAATTCTCTTTTATGATAGTAGGGTCTTATTGTAGAAAACAATATTCAGGGTTGAATTACATCATTCAGACACTTATTTTTCAGAGGTGTTGATCTATCTTTGATAGTCTGTGTAGACTTGTCTGTTTGTGAATTATTTTTCATGACTGAAAAAAGGCTATTGTGTAGAATCGAGTGGGAAAATATCTATGGCAAGCTGATCCAAATTTTAGAGTTCAGTTTTGGTTTTTTGTTAGAGGTCTTTTTGTATGTTCCATCGGGGATGTCTAAGTTTGACTTTGGTCCAAAATTTATGCATGAGATTTTGTAAAGAAAATGACTCTTTGGTGAATTTGAATGAAATAAAGGATTGATTTATGTCTCATCTGTCTTGATTATCATCTTGGTGACTTTAATTCTATCTTTACATTTATTTCAACAATTGATATGTTAAGAAAATTATATAAAAAGTAAATTTCCAGCAAGTTTTTTTTACTGATAAAAGACTAGCCTATGCACTCATAATTAATACTTGTGAGTCAGAATGAGATTTTTGTTGCCCATAAACATAGGGTGATATTCCCGTCTACTTTGATTTAGCCAAGCAGAGTCTGGAAATGCTTGAGTAAGATCATTTCATATATTTTCCTCAACACTACTCTAACTCAACACATAGGAAATAGTTCCTAAATACTGAGTGTAAGTATTTAAAATATTGGGTATTTAACATGCCTTTTATAGTGAATATCAAGTTGTTGAAGTAGTTCTAACAACTGATATGATAAGTGCAAGACATGCTATGTTTTATAGATCAAAACAATACGATATGAACCATTTAAAGATGGAAATAGTTCACATAATTCAATGATAATTAAATCGATTTATAACGATAAATTTCCAAGTAAATAGTTTCTCATAAATTCATTTTCATACATGATAGCATTCAAGATTAATTGACAAATTTCTTCTATCATACAAACAGGTAGTTGATTATATAAAAGACACCTGCATAATTCACAATAGTGAGAAAAAGACAAGCTCTCGAAGAAATATGTCAACAAAACAAGTGAAAGATTGCATTCCAATGAATATTTGTATTCAAATTTAAATACATTACATAAAACTTGTAACCTTGAGTGCTTCATAAAACCTTCTTGAACTCTACAAATTTACCATCAAAGGATGGATCTGCAATAGTGAATAATCTGTATCCTCAGATTTGGAAATTATAAGTCCAAAAGGAAATCCCCAAAATTCTGATATGAGCTTAAGATAATCTACAAAAGAAATTTTCCTCTACAATAGTGCAAAGAGTATTCTCTCTTGCAACATAATGGAACCCCAAAGCTCATATCTGAGTATTTCTACTAAACCTACAAGAAAAATCCTCCCTGCAGTAGTGCAAACAATACCCTATTTGCAGAAAATTTGAACCTCGTTTCTCTTCTTCAAACTCTCATTTATAATTTCCAAATAGGATCCCAAAAAGGAGAGCTTTTTCATGACAACTAAGAGAAGATTTTGGTTTGATTTTATGGTTAAATAAAATCCACTTTCCTTTCTGCTGTTCTAGTCTTATTGCTCCAAATCCTTGGGCCTGATCTCTTAAAACAAATTCCCTGCAAAAATTAAAATTAAAACTAATTAAAAATGAAAAGAAAACTTAGATTTCTAAAACTGTGAAAAACAAATTAACGAATTCAAATCCAAATAAAACTGAAAGCATACTTTGCCTTTCTTTCCTATAGAAATAATATTAGCAATGGAAATGAATAAGCAACAACAAATATTCCTCGCTTTGCCCTTGCTTTCCTATAGAAATAATATTAGCAATGGAAATGAATAAGAAACAACAAATCTTCCTCGCCAAAGAAATTCTTCCAAACAAACTCGGGAAATTAATTTTTGGTTGCAAATTCGTAGCTGTGACCTCTGTTGCATTTGTGGGATAGTAAATCTCTAGATTTGCTTGAATTAATGCTTCTGTATTGTTCTCCATGGAAATAGTTTTCCAACTAGTGTTCATTTGCCTCATTTCGTTGACTAAAACTCAATATATCGCATGTTAAAGTTGAGTCATCAAAACCAATTTTTTGTTGGAAAATACACTTACTATATTTATAATACAATTAATTACAATTAAATTAAATAATTACAATGAATCAAAACAATTACTAAATTAACAAAATAAATTAAGTAATTATATTTAATTAATTAAATTAAACTAAATTAATTGAATTGATTAAAACTAAATTAATTAAATTATATTAATATTTTAAAATTAAATAATAAAATTTACATATTTTATGTCCATGCGGTGAAAATTGACCAAAATTTTGACTAAGGATATATTTAAAACCGTAAGTTGGAATGAAGCAAAACTTGAACCGTTGGAATGTTGGATACAAAACAGAAGCAATGAAGACGTCAAAACGAAAAATTCATGTAAAATGAAAATATCACAAAATAAACCAAACCAAAGCGTTCAAGAAGGCGACATTAACAAAATTCATATGGAGGGACCCATAATCATTTTAAAAAATTATGGTGGGTGTTGTGGCCACAATAAGACCATATGAGTTATGTAGGCATGTTGATTAGGAGACATCGAGCCACTGCAATGGGTAGAAGTCAGTGTTCTTTTAGCCACCTAATTGAATGTCCGATGAATTAAAAAAATGGGAAATCACATTAAAGTTTCGTGTTGAAAAAGGAGTCGACACCAATCATATTTGAAGAATGTGATTGTTAGTCAGGAAATAAGGAAAGTTTTTTCCTTAATATCAACAGTTGACAAGAAAAATAATTCTGCATGGTCCCTAAAGGAAGGAATCCACATGGTACTACTCTGTAGTACAAAAGTGATAGAGAATGTGCAAGCTATGTGTTCGTTGATGAGCATAGGACTGAAAGTGTGTGTTCTTGAGAGCATTTTATAATTTTTATGGTGTAACCAAACCTATTGATTCCTCGATCTACAGTTATTTTGTGCCAAATTTTATAGTGGGGGAAGAGATCTGTAAAGGTTGTCAAATATTGGAAGTGCATTATCTTCTAGTTCACAATACTGGCCACTAGTCGATTCATCCAATGTGAGGTATTAGAGGAGCCTAGATAAAAATTCACTGCCATTTTAAGAGTGAAAGAAGGGTTTGAAATTGAATATACCTGAATATATGTTGTTTAGGAGATTCAAGAATGCATTTGAGGAGAAGATTAGATCGATTATGTACCTTAGAATGAGAACAATGGAAATATGCAACCCATAGTCTGTTAGGAAGAGGATGTTGGTGGAGAGAACCCATGCACGTCAAAAGCCAGCCGAGAGAAAGAATCCTTGCATTTGAGAAAATAAAGTGTGTGTGTAAATATATATCTTATTTAGTCAACTCATGTGGGTAAGATTTGACAAGTACGACTATCGATATTTTGTTCAAAGGCTTGAGTAGTTGTGTGGAGTTCCCTTAATGTTATGAAGGGGTTATATATCTCTTAGTCAATAATGAAATGATGAAAAATATCATCATAGTTTGTAGTGGGATTATTTGTTGGGTATATGGTGGAGTGATGGTAATCTTTGTGTGATTGTTCAACATTTGGAATACTTTATGTACCTGAGTTGTAATTGAGCATATGAGTTGTAGGGGGTGCATGATCGGTTGTACCCAAGACCCTTGAGTTTTTTGGTCTAAAGTTGTAAATATTAGTTATATGCAAGCTAAATTCCCTAGGTTTTTATGGAGAGGAATTTAAATTTTTGAATTTGAATGTAAATTAATGTCTTAGGCTAGTGAGCCGTGAAGCCGTGCTTTGCACAGGTGTAGAAGTAGGTAGGCCTTTAATGTTTGAAGGTTGAGATCTAGATCCAGATTCTGGACTAGACAGCCCATTCAATGTAATTGAATAGGGTAGGTAGATTGGAGGGAAGAGCCCCCTCATGTAAAATATCAATTGCGATCTCATTTTTGGTGATAGGAGAGTTGTAAGAGAAGAGAAGGAGCTGAGACTTTGATATAGTTCATGCTCAGGAACACCTTGTAAAAACAGGCATTTGCCATTAAATACAAACAACAGTTTTTCCTGCATATTTCCTGTGTTGAATGAATGTCTGTGTGTGTTCAATTTATACTGTAGATGTATGCTAGGCATTTGCAGGGAGTTGTTTTGATTTCAGGCTAGAGAGGTTCTTTGTGGTTTCATTCCAGGAGGGCGTGACAGAGTACTGCGGTCTCTGTATACCAGTGCATAGATGCACTTCTGAACTCTGCAGAGTCAGACAAAGACGTGCCAGGAGGGCACAATAGCTAAATCAATAATTCAGAGGAATACCTTTGAGGTTGTTGAACACCTCAGGAAGCAAGGCTATGGAGAACACAGTTGCAGATAGAATCTCTGAGGAGTTCTGTAAATCTCTACCAGGTGGGCATTGAGTCAGTGTAAGGAGTGCACAAAAGAACTCTGCTGTGAGTTCAAGGAGAACTAGAATCACTAAGGATTCTGAGAGCTTTGCCAGGAGGGCATTGAGCAGGTGCATAGGGTGCATAGGAGAAGACAAAATCTCTGAGGAGTTCTGTATAACTCTGCTAGGTGGGCATTGCGTCAATGTGTAGGCATGCACGGGAAGAGAACTCTTTGAGTTCTGTAATTGAAGAAGAACCCACTGAAGGATCTTCACAGGGTTGTTGAACACCCTGAGAACTCAGCAAGAGATTTCTTCAGTGGAGGATAGCCAGGAGGGAATCCAAATTCTCCATCTGTAGGAGAAAGGAAAAAAGGATAAAACCCCTTAGAGGCCTGAGTATTTGAGAAGCTCAGAAGAGATAGCACATTTTTGCGCAAGGACTCTGCAGAGGCACAGAAGTCGCAGAATCCCTTGAGGATTCGAAGGATAATATTAGGAAGAGTAGTGCTTTTGGCGGAAAAATCCATAGCTGCAAAGAATGCAGAAGTGAAAGGACTCTTTGGGAGAGTTCAGAGTCTCTAAATCTTAGGAGGAGTAGCGTCTTTGAGAACGCAAGCGAGACTCAAGGTGAAGAGATCGCAGGGAAGATGAACAAAGGTCGAGGCCTTTAAGAATTTGAAATTCTTCCAAGTCTGGGAAGAAAGCGCCAAATCTAGGGAGGAGCAACAACTGTCATCGGATCAGCCGAGGAGATCTGGACCGTTGAAGGATTTCGCGTCTAGGGAGCAGTGGAGGAGCGCAAGAGCAGGAGAGAATCTGAGCCGTTGGATCTCGTTCAAAATCGTCGATGGCCATTAGATCTGTCAAGAGTTGCACGAGGGTTAGACTTCACACATAGAGCAGCAAAGCGAAAGTCCCGAAGGGGGTGATATCGGGATATCGGCATTCGGGAGTTCGGGAGTCGAGAGGACGAGAGTCTGGGCACTCGACATCAGAAATTGTGAAAAGGAAAAATAATCTGAGCCATCCATCTACGGGAGGATGCGTGTCGCAGAATCACCCATTTTGGAGATTCGGACAATGGGACTCACAGAGGTGAGCATCTTGACTTCGCGAGTAGCGAAGTCCCGAGAAAATCTGAGCCATTTGTCTGAGAGAGGACGTGTGTTGCGAGATCACCCATATCGGGGATTCGAACATCGGAAGTCATAGAGGGAAGTATTTCGACTTCGCGAGAAGATCGGGACTGTCCATTCTGAGGAGGACAGGTGGAAGAGATCTAGGGATCTCACGAACTCAGAGGTTGACAAGGTGAGAGCCCAGGATTTGGGTGCTCCAAGTCGCGAGTGGCGAAGTTGCAAGAGAATCGTAGTCGTCCATCTGAGGATGATAGGTGGCAACAATCACGGAGTCAACGAAGTGTTGAAGAGATCCAGGATTCGGGTCTCGCGAATTCAGAAGTTCGCAGGGTGAGGGCCCAAGAGTTGGGTGCTCTAAGTCGCGAAGTCACGAAGTCAGGAGGAGCAGAGGACAGCCATTGGATTCGGAGAACGGGAGGACTGTTGGATCAGGGACCCCATCACCTATCACGCATTCGGGGGTTCGAAGGTTGAAAGGGGTCACTTTCGACATCAGAAGTTACGAAGTGCCGAGAGCGGAGGCTCGTGTGGACACGTGGCTTAGCCATAAGGTGGGGCCCGTGTGACAGACAGGCAGACACACATCACCAGGAGGAAAGGAGTCAACACTCCATTGACTTCTCGCGTCTCAGGGATTCGCGAGATAAGAGCATGGGAGCTCGATGTTGAAACTCGCGAAGTGGCGAGTAGCGAGAACGCGAGAGGGAAAGCTAACATTGCCTCTCAGGGGTTTGTGAAGGGAAGGTGCCAAGATTGGATGCTACAACTCGTGAAGTGGCGAGTTGCGAGAAGTGCGAAAGGAAGGTCAACCTTCGCTTACTTTCAAGTCTCAGAGGATTGCATAAGGAAGGAACAAGAGTTCAACCTTTGAACTCACGAAGCGACGAGTAGCGAGAGGAGCTAGAGTTAAGCTTAGATGGTGGTCATGTGTGGAGGGCGCTGACAGAGGGGAGCTTGGGCCTAGCGGTGTTTTCACGGGGAAGCTAACAAAAAGGACATGTGGATCGATAATTTGTGATTCCAGCAGGGAATCTAAAGAGCCGATTTGGCTCAAGGGAGATAAAGAACGATCCTGTGAGTGGATCTCGGCTCGAGAGCCGATAGGTCTGCGTCAAGTGGTATCAGAGCGGGACTTCATCTATAGATTTCAGGTGAAGCAAAGAGGAGAAGAAGACAATTAGGAAGACTGTGGATGAAGTTGAAACACTCAGGGGTGCAGAGTGACAACAACAGGTTTGCCAGGAGAGCAGACAGGGACAACAAGATGGCTACTGAAGGTTGAAGATATGCTAGAAAGAAAAGCCCAGAGTCGATGGTCAAAAGAAAGTGTTAGCTACTGAGAGGATGGTTGAGGCATGTTGAAAACCTCAACAGACCAGAGAAAAGGGTTCAGGTATGTGAGCCAGAGACTGGGAGAAATCTCAGTGATGTTGAGGATGAAATGGGATCGGATGAAGATCTCAAGCACTGTCAGGAGGGCAGAGAGGAAATTCCTGATTTCCAAGTGGGAAAAGAGTTGATATCCGCTGAGGATCTCACAGACTGTCATGAGGACAGCCAGGGAATTTCACATTGCCAGGTGAGCAATGGATTGAGATCATTGTGGGATCTCATAGACTGCCAGGAGGGTAGCCGAGAGTTTCCAATTTGCCAAGTGGGCAAGGGAAAATAGATGGGATCAGTTGATTCCATAGACTGTTAGGAGGGTAGCAGAAAAATCCCAATTTGCCAGGTGGGCAGGGATAAGCAGATGAGGCTATCTAAGAGTCTCATAACCTCATAGGTAAGTTTGGATCAGCAGATGCAGCTGACGGAAGAGGAGGATCCGAGGAGTCTTCTAATGATTGGAGGAATTCAGGTATTCCTACCACATAGCCTAGAGGAGGTAGAGATCTGTGTTGCAGATGCAACAACAACAAAAGGACAACCAACTGAGACTATCAGAGAAACATTGGAGCAGATATCTGAGGCTGCCCAAGGAGAAGAAGATGAGCATTTCGAGGAATGGTTCAATACTTTTAGCCAGGAAGCTGAGGAAGCTGCAGTACTGAAGCTGACAGCAAAAGAAGCCGAAGAGAAGGCATATAGATTGCTCACTCCATGGGATATGGAGTTGGAGATGTTGGAGGATTGGCTGAACAATCCAAAGCCAGCAGGAGAACTAGCAGAAGTTGAGCTATCAAAGAAGGTGATTGAACAGCAGGTCAGTCAAGGGGAGACTGCAGAGCTGAAGTCTGCAGCAGAGTGGACACTTGGTTCCATAGAAGAAGATGAAGAAGGTGGCATAGGAGATCATGGTGATCTGCCCAATTTCAGTCAATTTTTGCAGCTGAGGAGACTGCATGAACAGAGCCAGCCATTGGAGCAGCTGGACGAAGTGATCGAGGAGATCAGGGAGCTGATGTTAGGGTCAACAGAAGCTGTCAGCAAGGAGGAGCTGAGAAGAAGGAAAGAACCAGCAGCAGCAGCGCAGAAGCAGCAACAACAACAGGGAGATGGAGCAGATGAACAGCTCCAGAAATTTGTTTGGGATCCAGGAGGATTTCAACAGCTGAGATGGGAAGCTCATGAGCAGGAGCTCATGAATTTTGCAGCTGAGGAGTATGATGTAGGATAATCTCTCCACGTCAGCCAGCCAGCCAGCTAGCCACATCAGCGCGTGCATTCAAGGTTGAAGAGAGGCGCAGCCCTCGTCTTCCGCTTTGAATTTGAATGTAAATTAATGTCTTAGGCTGGTGAGCCGTGAAGCCGTGCTTTGCACAGGTGTAGAAGTAGGTAGGCCTTTAATGTTTGAAGGCTGAGATCTAGATCCAGATTCTGGACTAGACAACCCATTCAATGTAATTGAATAGGGTAGGTAGATTGGAGGGAAGAGCTCGAAGAGCCGCCTCATGTAAAAGATCAATTGTGATCTCATTTTTGGTGATAGGAGAGTTGTAAGAGAAGAGAAGGAGCTGAGACTTTGATATAGTTCATGCTTAGGAACACCTTGTAAAAACAGGCATTTTCCATTTAATACAAACAACAATTTTTCCTGCATATTTCCTGTGTTGAATGAATGTCTGTGTGTGTTCAATTTATGTTGTAGATGTATGCTAGGAATTTGCAGGGAGTTGTTTTGATTTCAGGCTTGAGAGTTTCTTTGTGGTTTCATGCCAGGAGGGCATGACAGAGTACTGCGGTCTCTGTATACCAGTGCATAGATGCACTCCTGAACTCTGCGGAGTCAGACAAAGACGTGCCAGGAGGGCACAGTAGCTGAATCAACAATTCAGAGGAAGACCTTTGAGGTTGTTGAACACCTCAGGAAGCAAGGCTGTGAAGAACATAGTTGCAGACAAAATCTTTGAGGAGTTCTGTAAAGCTCTGCCAGGTGGGCATTGAGTCAGTACAAGGAGTGCACAGAAGAACTCTGCTGTGAGTTCAAGGAGAACCAGAATCACTAAGGATTTTGAGAGATCTGCTAGGAGGGAATTGAGCAGGTGCATAGGTTGCATAGGAGAAGACAAAATCTCTGAGGAGTTTTGTATAACTCTGCCAGGTGGGCATTGAGTCAGTGTGCAGGCAGGCATGGGAAGAGAACTCTTTGAGTTCTGTAATTGAAGAAGAATCCATTGAAGGATCTTCACAGGGTTGTTGAACACCCTGAGAACTCAACAAGAGGTTGCTTGAGTGGAGGATAGCCAGGAGGGCATCCAAATTCTCCATCGGCAGGAGAAAGGAAAAAAGGATAAAACCCCTTAAGGGCCTGAGTATTTGAGAAGCTCATAAGAGATAGCACCTTTGTGTGCAAGGACTCTGCAAAGGCACAGAAGTCGCAGAATCCCTTGAGGATTCGAAGGATAAGCTCAGGAGGAGTAGTGCTTTTGGCGCACGAATCCATAGCTTCAAAGAGTGCAGAAGTGAAAGGACTCTTTGGGAGATTTCAGAGTCTCTAAAGCTCAGGAGGAGTAGCGTCTTTGAGAATGCAGGTGAGACTCAAGGTGAAGAGATCGCAAGGAAGATGAAAAAAGGTCGAGGCCTTTGAGAATTTTAAATTATTCCAAGTCTGGGAAGAAAGCGCCAAAGCTTGGGAGGAGCAACAGCTGCCGTCAGATCAGACGAGGAGATCTGGACCGTTGAAGGATTTCGCGTCCAAGGAGCAGTGGAGGAGCGCAAGAACAGGAGAGAATCTAAGTAGTTGGATCTCGTTCAGAATCTCCGACAACCGTTAGATCTGTCAAGAGTTGCACGAGGGTTAGACCTCATGCATAGAGCAGCAGAGGGAAAGTCCCGAAGGGGGTGATATCGGGATATTGACATTTGGGAGTTTGGGAGTCGGGAGGATGAGAGTCTGGGCACTCGACATCAAAAATCATGAAAAGGCGAAAGAATCTGAGCCGTCCATATGCAGGAGGACGTGTGTCGCGGAATCACTCATTTCGGAGATTCGGGCACCGGGACTCAAAGAGGTGAGCATCTTGAATTCGCGAGTAGCAAATTCCCAAGGAAATATGAGTCGTTCGTCTGAGAGCGGACGCGTGTCGCGAGATCGCCCATATTGGGGATTCGGACATCGAGAGTCATAGAGGGAAGTCTTTCGACTTCGTGAGCGGCGAAGTCATGGGAAGATTGGGACTGTCCATTCTGAGGAGGACAGGTGGTAGAGATCTAGGGATCTCATGAACTCGGAGGTTCGCAAGGTGAGAGCCCAGGATTTGGGTGCTCCAAGTCACGAGTGGCGAAGTCGCGAGAGAATCGTAGCCGTCCATCTGAGGAGGACAGGTGGCGGCAATCGCGGAGTCGGCAAAGTGATGAAGAGATCTAGGATTTCGGTCTCGCGAATTCGGAAGTTCGCAGGGTGAGGGCCCAAGAGTTGGGTTCTCTAAGTTGCGAAGTCGTGAAGTCACGAGGAGCAGAGGACAGCCATTTGATCCGAAGAATGGGAGGACCATTGGATTAGGGACCCCATCGCCTATCGCGCATTCGGGGGTTCGGAGGTTGAGAGGGGTCACTTTCGACATCAGAAGTCGCAAAGTGCCGAGAGTGGAGGCTCGTGTGGACACATGGCAGAGCCATAAGGTGGGGCCCGTGTGACAGATAGGCGGACATGCATCGCCAGAAGGAAAGGAGTCAACACTCCATTGACTTCTCGCGTCTCGGGGATTCGCAAGATAAGAGCATGGGAGCTCGACGTTGAAACTCGCGAAGTGGCAAGTAGCGAGAACGCGAGAGGGAAAGCTAACATCGCCTCTCGGGGGTTCGTGAAGGGAAGGTGCCAAGATTGGACACTACAAATAGCGAAGTGGCGAGTTGCGAGAAGTGCGAAAGGAAGGTCAACCTTCGCTGACTTTCAAGTCTCGGAGGATCGCACAAGGAAGGAACGAGAGTTCAACCTTTGAACTCACGAAGCGGCGAGTAGCAAGAGGAGCTAGCGTTAAGCTTAGTTGGTGGTCATGCGTGGAGAGCGTTGACAGAGGGGAGCTTGCGCCTAGTGCTATTCGCACAGGGAAGCTACCAAAAAGGACCTGTGGATCGATAATTTTTTATTCCAGTAGGGAATCTAAAGTGTCGATTCGGCTCGAGGGAGATAAAGAACGATCCTGTGAGCGGATCTCGACCCGAGGGCCGATAGGTCTACGTCACCCCCCCTCCATTTCTTTTTCTCTATCTCCCTC
>JZKD02S0845506.1:197728-211360 GCA_000966675.3 Picea glauca | reverse complement strand
GGGGAAGAGGGGGCAGAGAAATAGGAAGAGGGAAAGAGAGGGAGGGAGACAACGAGTGAGAGAGAGGGAGAGAGCAGTTGGAAAGAGAGGAAGATAGATGGAGGTAGGGAGAGGGGGGCAGAGAGAGAGAGAGTGGGGGGTAGAGGGAGGAGAGAGAAAGGGGGGATAGAGAGATATTTCATGTTAACAGGAATGTGTGCGCACTCATATTCCTAATAATGCGTTCCTAAAAAAAATGAAATAAAAATAATGCGCGCGTGCTTTAGGAATGTGCACACGCGCGTTATTTTTATTTCAAATTTTTTAAGGAACGTGTGCACATTTTTGTTCCTAATAACATGTCACGCTTTAGGAACGTGTGCATGTTCCTAAATCTCACACACATGCATTATTTATATTTCAATTGTTTTAGGAGCGAGTGCACATTCCTTTTCCTAATAGCACATGCACATTCGTGCATGTTCCTAAAGCGCATGCGTTAGTTTTATTTTAATGTTTTTAGGAACCCGCACACGTTCTTGTACAATTGTTTCTGAAGAACGCGTGCACGTGTTCTTGAGAACGCGCACACATTCTTGAGACTGCACACGCGTTCTTTGGAACGTGCTACGTGGCTTGCTGAGATGAGATTCAGGGTTTGTTGAACCTATCACATCAGTGTGTTGAACCTATCACATCAGGAATGCACATGCATTCACCCAAACATTAAGAGGGAGTGTTATAATTAATATGTATCTTATTGTATAGTTTAGTAAGTTGTTAGATAGTTGATTGTGAGAGTGATTCTCCCCAACTAAATCTCCTAGTTTGACGTATGGTTGAGATTTTCTCTCAACCTCTCTAGAATAAATTAGATGTAATAACAACTTGTAAACTCTATATAATAGAGTCACAATTTATTGTATTTATATTAAGTTTTCATAATACATTACTATTGTATATAACAATGTCTACTCTCTCATATTTCATGGAATCTTTATCCATCCATAAATTACTTTTTAACATGCTAAAAAGTTTATAGATCCAAAAGTTAATCCTAACAAAATTTATGGATCCAAAAGTTAACTTTTAAATCTTTAAAGTTAACTTTAGAGATGTGATATAAGGTATTTATCTATATCTATATTTATCAAAATAGATAAAATTAACTTTAGGTTTAAATTTAACTTTATAAATTTGATATAGAGCATTTAAATCCTTCTATGTTTATCAAAATAATTAGATGTCATCACAATAAAAAAGGCATATGATGAGTTATTCCAATTAAATGAAAAAAAAAAAATCTTAAATCTCTAAAGTTAACTTTAGAGATTTGATATAAAATGAAAAAAAAAAACCTGAAATCCTTAAAAGTTAACTTTAGAGATTTGATATAGGCTACTTAAATCCTTTTTATGTCTATCAACATAATTAGATGCCATCAAAATGAAAAAGGATTTGATGACCTCATATTTTACACTTTCAAATACACTTATGGAATATTACTATCACATGTGGCATGCTCATATCTTAAATTAGATTAAATTTATAAAATATTATTATTACATGTGATATGTTTATGATTAGTAATATCTGACTTACTATGCAATAGTGAATGCTGGTAAATGCTGTGACAGATAAATTATAAACTTTCAGATCTAACGCCTTATAATCCAAGTATAACAACATCAAACTGGATATTGAGTGCCTCATACCAATATCATATTGCATGAATCTGTTCTCAGCTACCGGTCTTCCGTTGTTTGGAGGCTCGTGAGTATAAATCCCATCATTAGATGGGATCCCACATCCACGTAAGACGTCCGACTGTCGTCTGATTTGATAAAATATGATCTCAGCACAAACTTTATCCACCGAATATTTAAAACTTTAAAAAGAGAAAAAGGTTTATGGATCCTAAAGTTAACGAGTGCGATATTATCATCGTGTGCCCATCCTTAAAGTTATTATTATCATGTACCATCCAAAAGTTAATACTTAAAAGGTAACTTTAAAGTAAACATGCGCGATATTATTATCATGTGCCCATCGTATCGCATTGCCCATTATTATTGTTCTCGTATTTCGGTTTTTAAAGATATTTCTGGGCTGGGTGTTAGTGTGGCCAAGCAAATTTAAAGGATGATTATGTGTTTTTTTTTTTTTATGTTTTTCATTTTAATTAAGTTTTTAAATGTTTTTAATTGAGTTTCATCTGTTTTTTATTTTAAGTTTTATGTAAATTTATAAATTTTAATAGTTAAGATTATCAGTTTAGTATTTGGTTTGGTTCTGACTTAAAAATAAATTATTATTATTATTATTATTATATATTAATTTAGTTATTATAATTTTTTTATCTTCTTTAAATTTTGAGAATAGAATTTTGGATAGAGAAAGTGGACAGCTGATTCTATAGACTTTGTTCTTATAAGTTTGGTATGGTCCTTCAATGATAAAGACCATGAGAAAAATAAAAATGATACAGATCATAGAAAAAATGAGAAAATGCAGAAATTTCAAATGAAAAAGATAAAATTAGAATAATTGTAATTATGGCAGGGAATTAAAAGCCAAAAACTAAACTTTCATTGTTCAACCCACTTCCTCTATAATCACACTTATTACATTAAGCTTTTAACTCTTATCCTGTTATATATTGTATCCTGCTGCCCTTAACCAAAATCACTATTGGGTAACCTTCCCAAATACATTATGGTATGGAGGACTTACCCATACCATTACTACACCTATGGCAGATACTATTGAATATCAAATGTACCATTTGATCATTTTTATACTTATCATTTTATGTGTGTCATATTTGAAATATCACATTTATAATCAACTGTCAAACTTTATGTTTCCTAATTTCAATACCATTTTAGTTAAAATTATAACACACGGGATATCATTTTATGTGTGTCATATTTGTAATATCAAATTTATAATCTGCTGTCAAACTTTATATTTTCTAATTCCAATGTCAGTTAAAATTATAACACATGGGAGAGTAATAGCAATATAGCAATAACAAGCTTGTTAAGCAGTATTTTTCTGTCATTCAATCTCATTCAATTAATATATATTCAATATATGTAAAAACCATATAGAAAACAATAACCAGCATACTAAGCAGCATTCAATACTGCGATAGGTAATATATACATCATAAGAGGTAGTATATACATCGTAGGATCGCCTTGATATATACACAGTGTATATTGCTATCCATAACACATGAGACTGCACGGGACCATCAGCAAGTACCCGCAGAGGGCGGAATTCTTACTATCTGACCATGTTCTTGCCGTTCACCCACCTCCTTTGTACGATCGGCGGACGATATCACTCCTATAAAATCACTTCATTACTTTCCTCTCAGGATTCAAACTCAATTCCCCATTCGATCAAATATCATTCATAGATATCTCTGGACATGGATAGTATGCGAGGAGGCTTCTCCCTGCTAAAAGCAGCGGGAGACTGCAACGTAACTCCAGGGAGAGGAGGAATAATTACTACAGGGGGAGGAGGAATAATATCATTTTGTATGCTGAATCTGAATTGCTGCTCTCATCTTCATTCATTCATTGAATTAATTGATTAATCAGGCTCATTGATAAAATGAATTTGGATTCCTGCCCTTATTTTCATTCATTCGTTGAATTAATTTATTAATTAGGCTCATTGCTGGACTGAATTCGAGTTATTGCAGGTGGAAGTAGCGTTGAATGTTCCAAAAAGAGTGCTTCTGCTGCCCATGATATCACTGCCGACGAACAAGATTTGATAAATAGACTTCACAAGCTGCTGGGTGACAGGTTGGTCACAATTCATCCATACCTTTTCTAAATAGACTTCACAAGCTGCTGGGTGACTGCTAGGTCACAATTCATACATACCTTCTACTTTGTTATTCACTGTTTGATAGGAATTGAATTGATTTGAATATGACAGGTGGCCACTTATTGCGGGGCGCCTTCCGTGGAGAAGAGTTGAAGAAATTGAAAATTACTGTAAAATGAGAAGGCAGGAGGGATACCGAGTTACTACCTCTTCTTCAAGCTAATGAAAATACCTCTATCTTGCCAGTCGCTGGCTTTTGCACCTCACTGCCTATTGGTAGATTTATTAGCTAAGCAGAATGGTTTGGATGACACGATTGTATTAATGCTTCATCTTTTTCATGTATCGTTTAATGGATATTAATTCAGATGTTTCCGTTAATTAGTAGTTGAAGATGACAAGGTTATTATTTGGTTAATTAAACTTTTATGACGAACAAGATTTGACAAATAGACTTCACAAGCTGCTGGGTGATTTGTTGGCCATTATTGAATGTTTAATTATCATTCAATAGCATTCAATAGGATTTGAACTGCTCTGTAGCATTCAATACTATTGCAGGTGGATTATAAGTAATTGGATTTGAAAGATAGGACTTCGGATATGAATGCTTTTAGATTTGATGGACTATAATCCACATGTCACTAAGACATTTTAACTGATGAAGAAACTGTTGAACTCAATCTATATGATTCATTTTCTTATTAGTCCGGGCAGAAGGGTAGAGGGATTAAAATTATTATTTTTTATATAATAAAACAACTTTATATGTCATCATTTTATTGGAGAATAGATTCTAAGTCTTATTGCCAGCTTAGCTATTTTCAATGTTTTAAATGTTAACATATCCAAAGTTTTGATCATCTACATTAAGTTTAATCATCTACACTTTTTTGAATTTTTTTTGTACAATTATATGCCAGTTATACTTCACTGTGGAAGAAGAAAAACCATGATAATTCCTGCTTACAACAAGGATTGTTGATTTGACAGCGTTGTTGATCATAACGCCCTGAAAGATTTAATGATTTTCCTTTAAGATTTCAGCAGTATAATCTTGATTATTATATAGAAAAGTAATATGCACAGGCACTCAAAATATGCGAAACGAGGCAATATAGTTGATTAATCATCCCTTCACGTGATGAAGAATCAAATTTATTCTCGGAATTAGTCAGTGGTTTCCCCACATCTTTTGCACCGCATTATGAAAATGCCGAGTTGTGATGAGTTTTGCAACACAGATGGCAAGGTACTACGCGACCTTCGTGACACTAAATCAACTAGGGCAATGTTATTGGTAAGATAGAATCGTGGAGTTTCATGAGGAAATCCGTGTAATATATGTAATTGTAATAATAGCAAAAAGTATGTCGCACAAGTCAATGGTTTTGATAAGACAAACAGCAGATTGTAAGAATTCCATGTGGAATTTCATGTTATGTGTCCTTGCTAAGATAAAGGGCAGATTGTAAGAATCCCATGTGGACTTTCATGAGCAAATCCGTCCAATATATGCCATTGTAATAATAGCAAAAAGTATGTTGCATAGGTCAATGTTCTTGGTAAGGCAAATAGCAGATTGTAAGAATCCCATGTTTTATGAGCATTACTAGCCGTTGTGGGTGTTACTTTGTAGATTATGAAGTAGTGCTTTTGTACATTGTGAATTGTGAAATAGCCTAAACAATATGTATGTACTTTGTAGTGTAATATTTAATATTTATCGTTTTAGATCTTTGTAGTGTAATATTTAATATTTAATGTTTTAGATATTTGGATATATAAAGCCTTTTTTTATGTTTTTTTAAGTAAAAAATAAAATTTAAAAAAAGGGTAAATAATTATTTACTTTTTTTAATATTTGATAGACCAATTCAGTTTTAATGGGTATTAATCATCATCATTATATCATTAAATTTAAAGATGTTTCAAATTAAATAATATATTTCAGTATATAAAATATTAAATGCTATTCATCATATTATTAGATTTAAAGATGTTTTAAATTAAATAATATATAAAATATTAAATCTGTTAAATAATGTTAAATATTAAATACATATTAATAATCATGATATTGATAACCCTGAAATAAAATGATGTTAAAAATATAAATTTGAAAATATAAATAAAATTTAAAATAATATTTATACATATTCTTTCACTCAAAAAAAGATAACGAAAAAACCGTGGACAACGGTCATTTCTTAACACCGTTACGAGGGACCGCGGATAACATTATTTTGAGTACCGTTATGAGGGATGGAGGGAGGTGGACAGTATGGAGATTGAGGTGAAAATTATTTAACAGACATTTTGATGGTATTCTATAAATTGTTTAGATTTATGATGAGTAAGGTGGAACTGTGAAATGCATTATATTGAATATTTGTTTATAGTAGCTTCATTGTATTAATTTGCATTGATTATTTCTAAATTTAATAAATTTTAGATTTAAATAATATGTTTATTTCAATTTTCATATTTTTAAGGCTGGATGTATATGTATGAGCTGATTGATATTTTATATAATGATGTTATTGTTTTTTATTATAATGATAATTCTATTTATTTATTTGTAAATTTAATGTTTTTATTTTTTTATTTTTAATTAAAATATATTTTTATTATATATGTTTGATAATATTTTTCTCCATTATTAATGAAGCAAATATACAATTTTATAAAATTAATAAAAATATTCAGATTTAAAAACAAAGAATGATTACATATACTAACATAGATTTTAAGGAAATAAAAAACTTTATAATTAACAAGTCATTTATTTAATACGTAGAAGAGTTTTTAAAATAAATTTTATGCTTTTATAGGTAGGCTTGTCTCAAAGATTAAGCCATACATGTGTCTCCTTTGTGTGGATTAGTTTCCAAAGAAACGGGACAATTTTTCTTTCAAAGTTCCTTTACAAATTCTCTTTTTTATTTGCAAATTTTAATGGTAAAATTGCTTTTTTGGGGATTGTTATTGGGCACAATTAGGTGATGGGCTATTTTCTTCTTCATAGTGGTGGGAGGTTGTAAGAAATATTAGACAAAATATGAAATTATTTTAGTGCATTGTATTTGCTCAATCTATCCCTTATAACATTTTGAGAATGAATCCAATGGTGTTGTTCTTGTTATTTTATTTGTGGTTGTGAACTTGTGATGTTGAGGTTTTGTTGATTCATCCATTGTTAAGGATTTATTATGTTAAAGTGGTGTTGTTCTTGTTATTTTATTTGTGGTTGTGAACTTGTGATGTTGAGGTTTTGTTGATTCATCCATTGTTAAGGATTTATTATGTTAAAGTCACGTTGGTTTATTTGTTGTTGTGAATATGTGATATTGAAGTTTTTTTAGTTGGTTTGTTGATGGCAAGAGTAAATAGAGCTTTTTTTTTTGTTGCATCCTTTATATTGCCAAGATTTAATTGCAATACGTTCACACTGTGAATATCTATTTGCTAAGATCTTATTGATTATGGTGTTGGTGGTGGAGTGAATGGAGGTTAGTTTTGGTTATCTCGTTTCTAAAATAATAATAAAGTATAAATACCTATTTATATTATCTAACCCATTATATATGATGATTAATTATCTAAAATAATAATAATAAAGTATGAATATATTTAGCTTACATGTACAACAAAATAGTGACCTAACTATATTATCTAACACATCTAAAAATGATTCAGTTTCTACAATAATAATAAAGTATGAATACATGTGTTTGTAGTTTTTTCACCAATGCTCAGCATGTTTTGTCTATTGACATGCATTATGAGAACCAAATCTTTCACCAACGTTCTCGTTGTCATTACTATAAAAACCACATCTTTTTCATTTACAATGACAACCACAATGTACTCCATTCCATAATTACAATTATAAATCATAAATAAATTTTATAATTACAATTAAAAATGATAAATCGAAACGTGAGCATAGAAAAAAAGGTAAAAAAAATAAAATTATAATCTACTTTCTTTTTAGAAAATTATATCTATAAAAAAAATATTTTAAACTTTTCATATATTTATAATAGTTTTTTTAATCGATAATAATGGCTCTTTTTTAATTGATATCCGCTTAAACCGCAAATCATATAAGAAAGTTTATGTTTTTTGTCGTTTTGTTAAAGTTCTTTTATGTGATTTGTAATAATATTTAATGTTATTTTTATGCATAAAACTATTAAAGATTTTTTTTAGGTGATCTTTAATAATATTTTTTTACACATTAAACCATATATTATTACTTTTATAGATTTAATAGATTTAATTCTTTGTTGAAAATGTTTGATATAATTTCAAATTAAATATATTTATAACATATATAGTACAACATATATTTTTATATAATTGGAAGTTGAAGATGTTGATAAAATTTTATAAGTGAATCAATTTGCTCATTAAATTTAATGTTAAGATACAAAATTTATTTTGCTCATTAGATTTAATGTTAAGATACAAAATTTATTGCAATGTACAATTTGACAAATATCACATTATTTTAATTTAATAAAAAAATATCATATATTTAAATCTATTTTTTAGATTTATTAAATATCAAATTTATTATATTAAAAAAAAAAATAATTAACTTGAAATTGGGTGCATAAACTTCACTTAGGATAAGTCAATTACTACATACAATTAATTAGAAGTTGAAAATGTTTGACATAATTTTAAATTAAATATATCTATAACATATATATTACTACATACATTTATTTTTATACAAATGGATGTTGAAAATGTTGATAAAATTTTATAAGTCAATCATCTTGCTCATTAGATTTAGTGTTAACATGCAAAATTTATTGCAATGTGATGAACATATCATCATGTTGCAATGTCACACACATATCCCGACATCACAATGTGACAAACATTTCCAAACGTCGCAATGTGACGAACATAACTTTCTGTCACATTCTCATGTGCACAACCCAATGTCACAATTTTCCAAACATAGCTCAATATTGCAATGAGACAGACATTTCCCGATGTTGCAAATTGGAAAACATAACGCACTCACATAATCTCACAAATCTATTCCAATGTGACAAACAAAAAACCTATGTCATAATGGATAAAACCCAAATGTCACAATGTGATAAACATAGGCCAACATTGCAATGAGGCAAACATTTCACAACATTGTAAAGTGATAAATATAACCCACCATCAAAATGTTACAAATATATTGAAACGCCATAATGTGAGAAAAAAACCCTCTATCCTTGTCATCGCTATGTGATGAACCATAGCACCACATTGTGATGTTTCATGCATATACTGACGTCACAATGTAGCATACAAAACCCTTCAAAACGTTGCAATGTGACAAACATTGCCTATTGTCATAACATGATGTACATAACCGAAATTTTGCAATGTGAAAAACATAGCCCAACATTTAATTGAGTTAAACATTTCCCAATGTCGCAATGTGATGAACATAACCCACTGTTAGAGTATGAAAAACCTATTGGAACACCATAATATGAGAAACAAAATTCCTTCGGCCCTATCATCGCTACATGATGAACCATATCACCACGTTGCATTGTGATGCACATATAATGACATCACAATGTGGCAAACAAAACCCTTCGTCACATTGTGACATACAAAACCCTTCGTCACATTGTGACATACAAAACCCTAATGTCACAATGTGACGTACAAAACCTAATGTCACATTGTGATAAACTTATCCCAACATCGCGACATGATGAGCATAGCCCAATGTCACAATGTTTTGAACATAGCCCATCATCTGATGTAGAAAACCCAATGTAACAATGTGATGTACACAACCATTCATCACAATGTGACATACAAAAACCAACTTCTTAATGTCATGAACATAACCGGACCTCACAATGTGACGGTAAGAAACCAATTTCGTAACCGGACAAACATAACCCAATGGTGTTATGAGACAAACATCACCCAACATTGTAATGCAGCACTACCATAGTAAACCATTGTTAAACATAAGCAACATGGCTTACCATAATCATATCCACATGATCTAGCAAGGTCAAAAATTGTAACAACCCCTTCATTAGGACTACAAGTGAAGCAAAAGTGCATTTTTTTTTTTAGGGCAATAAGGCAATGACTACAACAATTTGACCCCACCGCAGACGATGAACAGAAGTATGCAACCCAGGCAACAGGAAACTATGAAACCACGCACAGGCACAAGGGAGACTTGGCAAAACATGCACAGAATAACATGGAGGAGCGACTACCCGCCCGACGCAACAAGACACTCCTACACGTTAAGGGACAACCTCCCCTTCCCAACACAACGATGTTGACAAACAAAACTAGAACCTCAATGCGCACAAACTAAATGGTTGTGCCCAAGTCAACATACGACACTCAGCCACACTCACATGGTAGGCACCGACACCGACCAAGATATCATTCGTCGCTAACCCGTAGGGTGCGCCATGATCCCCGCAACAGGAATCATGTCATTCCCAGGTGATAGATGCGTCAATAACCTTGGCGCAAGCATAAGCTATCCAGACCAAGGACTCTAGAAAACGCTGACGCGCTAGGAACCGAATACTGACTCAGAGACTATACCTACCCCCACACGAAAGGTCGACGAGACACAAAAGAGCGAAGAAAATGGGTGACGCCAACCCACACGACAATGTCCCTGACCCCACCAATCACCCAGGCTAACCGATCCATGATTACATTCTAAATTAACATGGGTTCCATTCTAATGGGGCACGTCAAGTTACAATTTGTTTTGGCATCGATTATCCATCTAATTTTAGCAAGTCTAAATTATAAATTGGTCTTTAACATAACATCAGATTAACATTAAATGCAATCCAATCGACCATTCTACATTATACCTTAGTCATTAAATTCAATCAATAACATCAATTACGAATCAGTTCGACAATTCTACATCACAATTTAATCATCAAATTCAATCTAAATAACATCAACTATGAAACAATTCAGCAATTATGCATCACAATTTAATCATTGACCACAATTTAATTTAGCGATTTTAACCTCTACTTGGGTCAATACTTACTAAACTCATTTAATCATTAATCATAGTCTAAATGGGCAATTCGATATTAATTCCAATCTCCATCCAACTAGCCATCAACTTAATTAACAACATTAACGATTTTATTGTAGAATGCTACCATTATAACACTTATGAACAATTAAATCTTGACATGTGGTCTATCTGTATTGATCGAACCAACAATACTACCTGTCTTATTAATAATGAGAAGGAAATTGCTAACTATTAACATCGTTGTATCAATTTAACAAGGCAATTAGCATAACAGTTACCTAACAATTAATATAGCAAATAACAAGGCAGTTGACATAATTGTTAACCAACAATTCATAGCAAAATAACAAGGCCATTCTCATGACTGTTATCATAATGAGTAATATAGCAATGACAATGCGATTAACATTTTAATTAGCATAACAATTAGTAAAGTAATGACAAGGAAATTAAGGTAACAATAACAATCAATATAACAGTGACAAGGCAATTAATATAACCATAACAAGAAAATTAATATATCATTAACAGTAATCAAGGCGAGTTTCAAGGCAACAAAATAGTTGTACCACAACTCAACAACATGCAATACATAGTGGTGGCAACTCTTGCCCATTCCTAGCAATGTATTCCAATTTAATGGCAAGACGTGGTCAATCGACAGCAAAACTCAGACACCAGTTAAGGGAAAATCACAGTCATAGTTTACAGGCAAAATTCATGGTCCTTATTGCAAATTCAGTCACATTTTCAAGGGCAGATCATGGTCAATTAAGGAAACAACACAGTCGTCAATTTTAACAGCAAATTCATGGGGGAGTAACAACAAATTCAGTCAAACGTTTTAACCTCAATTCGTGGGCATTCGCAGGAAAAATGCAGCATCAATAAATTGGCAAAAACGAAATATTTAAACAACGAACACCGAGAAAAACATTATACAGTCATTACACCATACCCTTACAGTCATTACACATTGCAAAACGTAGACCCCATCCTTATACATTCATTACACATTGCAAAACGTAGACCCCATCCTTATACAATCATCACACATTGCAAAATGCAGAGAAAAACATTATACAATCATTACACCATACCCTTATAGTCATTACCCTTTGCAAAACGTAGACAGTGATAAAAAAAAGTTTTCATTCGTCGGGGACACCCAACCAAAAATGTCGACACAGATCATAACTTAATCTCTTTTTTCAAGAATTAAAAGCATGAAGAAAATAAATCGCAGCCCAAGAAAAAATTGCAGACAGGAATAATAAACGTTTTTCATTTCCATGACACCAGTTATACAAATGCAGTTAGGGAAGTGAAATCGTTTTTGCATTGCTAGGATACCAAAACAACGTCGATTTAAAATTTATCCTAGAACAAAAACGCAGGGTGAAAATTGATCCACCGAATATAAAAACGGGGTAAGAAGGAGATAACGATGAGATAAAAACAAGTCAAGGATGAAGAAAAACTTCGCCAACAATCAAATTGGCAGATTTAGATAATTGCATCAAGGCGCAAGGCAAACCATCAGCCAAGGACAACCATCAGGGGTAGACGGCTGGCAGAAACATCCTTCGATCATCATCCTCGCACATAAAAGAAGGGCGTTGAGATCCATATATCTATTAATGCCGAAGCGATGAACATAGATCAGGCTCCTAGCCGACTGCTCAGGCGAGGACTGATGAGCTAGGGACGAAAGGAAAACAACCACAATCATCGCAATGAACACCAAAGGGCGGTCAAGACATGTCGGAATTCGAAGGCCAAGGGAGTCAATCAAACATCGAGCTAAGGGATAAGGGAAAAATTCAGTCAACAACTAGAACGCTAAGACACTCAATTTACTTACCCCATTAAACATGTAGATCCCAAAGCATAATACTACTACAATCTACCATACAAAATGAAGAAAGCATACCATTGCCTGATCACCTGATCTGAGTTGATGTCCCGCGCTCTCCGTGCAACACCCGCTTGCCGACCGACGAGATTTCATTGGTACCTCCCAGCCAATGCTAGGGGTACTCTTCTGCCCCCGTAGCCCCCCGAGCCGCAAATGAGTCACGCATGCTAACTAGAGAATCAACTAGCTCCCAGCTCACCTCGCAAGGCGGAGCTACCACTCCTCACCGAGATGGGTATCCCAACTCCCACAAGCTAAGTCATTCAAGTAGATATTTTTCCAACGTAACGTTACGCAAAATCGAAAATCCTTTCCTCCTTCTCCTCCCTCCATTATATAGAGTTTCGAACTCCTTTACCTTCCCAAAATCCCATTTAAATTAATGGTTAATAAATTAATTCCTAAAAATCCTCCCCGTACAAGTGTCACCCATCCCCTTCATTCCTCCAAAAACTAATTTCTTTAATTAATTAATTAATCTTATTTCCCTCACCCACCTAGAGTCACTCCTACAATCGCTCCTAGGTGTCCCCAAATTCTCTTCAGGTTTTAATGACTTTCCCCAATATTAATTTGCTAGTTCAATTTAAAATTAGAAAGTTCTTAAACGGTAGATACCTTACTAATTTTGATTTCTTCTTTTTCCCTTGTGTTTCCCTCTTTTCCTAGTTTCCTAATTATTTTAGATTTCCCTCTTTCCCCTTTTCATTTAGAACTCAAATCGGCAAGTGTAGCAATTAACTTTTGCCCTTTTCCATTTTTAATTAATAAACTTTAAATTATCATAATAAAATAAAACAATTATTTATTT
>JZKD02S0845506.1:185406-197649 GCA_000966675.3 Picea glauca | reverse complement strand
TTTTCTTTTTTAAAGGATAGAGAACATCTTGCCACTAGTATAATTTAGACCTAGACTTTAATTTTCGTACTGGGAGAAATTTTATTAGGGAATTTGTTTTAAAATTTTCTTATCACGTTATTAGTCCTAAGGCCATCCAGGTTCATTCATTTATCATTAACAACGCGACATTCCCTTCAGGACGCACTAGGTGCTCCAAGGTTGCCACTCGCCTCATCTATTTCCCTTGAGCGACGTGCCCTTCAGGACGCACCACCTGCTCCAAGGGTGCCACTCGCCTCATCTGTTTCCCTTATGCGACGTTCCCTTCAGGACGCACCACGTGCTCCAAGGGTGCCACTCGCCTCTTGACTGACTTGGTAGACATCAAAAACCCCCAGAGTTAATACTCTGCAGGTGAACTTGTGTGCGACTAAGGGCCTTTAAGGAATAAGGGCCCCACCTTATTACGCTCCCCTTAGAATCATCGTGAGTGACTGTCGCAGTATTACTTCACGGCATTGTGGATTCTCTTAAAATAGGTAAACATTAACCTACAGTTCGAGCCATGGCGGAAGTTCTAGTAGGTTGTGGCAGGGTTGTTGTCCACACCTCTCCCTCAACATCTCTAGTGGTCGTGCATGACCCCTCTACTCCACGTGCGAATCTGGTCGGAAAACTATCGTCAGCCCCAATGGTTCACTATCTGACTCGATCCAGAGTCCAAGGGGTTCCATTGATTCCTTTGCATCCTCGAGGTCCAAAATCCTGCACACTCAGTAAAACTGAATCAATAGCGCCTGTCTATGTCAATGTAGTAAAACAACATGTCATCAACCCATAATGCCTCATAATCAAAATCAAAGTTTTAATATCATAATAATCTGGATCACTTGCGAGCAAGTGTCCTCAAAGAATAAGTTCGCTCAGTGCGCAAGAGATGGATGTTATAGACACCCCCTCTTGGTCTAAAATTTGTCCCGAAGTTTCACAGTATAAATGTCGAAATAATGTGTATCACATTATCATAAGTCTATCTATCAAACAAAAATGGAAACTCCTAGTGCATATCATATGTGTCCTCCCAGGTCGTCGAGTGCAAACTATAGTTGTCCCACTGGACCTTGAGTTGATCTACTATTCGACGTCGTAGCTATCGAATGCGATGATCCAGGATATAGAATGGCTCATCTGTGTTCGCCCCCTCATCTGATACTTGCAAAGAACTCATGTCAATAACATGTATAGGATCACTAATATAATGTCTCAAAACAGATATGTGAAAAACATCATGCATATGCCTCAAGGAGTCAGGCAAGGCTAGTCGATAGGCCATGGAGCCCTTTCTCTCCACAATCTTGAAAGGTCCCATGAACCTAGGATAGAGTTTAGCTCCCTTTCCAAACTTGATTGATCTCTTATGCGGTTTAACCCACAAGAAGACTCGATCGCCGACATCGTAACTACGGTCGACACTCTGTGCATCGACATAACTCTTTTTTCGATCATGTGCTTCCTTAATCCTTTGTCTTATTGTTTTCATTTTCTCTTCCATTTCTTGGATCGCTTCTGGTCCCACCAAGACCCTATCCTCAAGCCGATCCCAACTTAAAGACGTCTGACACGGTCGCCCGTAAAGAAACTCAAAAGGCACCATCTTAATGGTGCTTTGGTAACTATTGTTATAAGCGAATTCCACCAGTGGCAAGAATTCTTCCCAACACTTTTGTTGGTTCATCACGTACATGCACAACATGTCCTCCAAGGTCTGGTTCGTTTGTTCGGTCTGTCCGTCAGTCTCTGGGAGATACGCCCTATTGAAGTTAAGTTGGGTCCCCAAGGCCTCTTGGAAACTTGTCCAAAATCATCAAGTAAACACCAATCCTCAATCGGATATAATCCTCTTAGGCACGCCATGCAGCCTCACAATCTCACTGATGAAAAATCTAGTTATGTCAGGTTCCTGATATGTTGTATGCATAGGAATAAAGTGAGCACTCTTCGTCAGAGTGTCTACTACTACGAAAATTGAGTCGTGTCTCCTTGCCGTCAATGGAAATCCAACAATAAAATCCATCGAAATAACCTCCCATTTCGATTCTGGAATAGCATGTGGATGTAGTAATCCTATTGGGTGTCTATGTTCGGCCTTTACCTGGTAACATTCTAGACATCTGGCCACATAGTTGACTATGTATTCCTTCATTCCCTTCCAGAAGAATAAGGGTTTAAGGTATGCCCTCATCTTCGTGACTCTCGGGTGAGCCATGTAAACTGCTCTATGAGCCTCTCTTAGGATCAAGCTCCTCAACTCGTCGTTTGGTGGTACATAAATCTGATTTTTAAATCTCAATAATCCATCGTCATCAAACTTAAATCCTTCGAATCTTGGTATCATCATCGTGTTTTGTCCGATAAAACTCTCAACCTCTTTGTACCAGTCGTCGTCACATTATAAATTTAGAATCTTTTCATGTAGATTCATATGAAGAGGCAACACCGAAAAGATGTGTGGTATCCGACTCAATGCATCTGCCACTCAGTACACTGTTCCTTTTATGTAAGTAATCTCGAAGTCATACTTGCTAAGCAATTTCGACCAACGTCGTTGTTGCACGTTCAGGTCGCTTTGCGTAAAGATGTGTTGTAGTCCACAGTGGTCAGTCTTAGTTCAAATTTTCGTCCAACAAGGCAGTGTCTCCAGACCTTCAAGGCATATACGATGGATAACAACTCCAAATCGTGCGTCACGTAGTTCTCGTCATGCCTTCTCAGTTTCCTCGAGATGTAAGCGATCACTCATCCATCTTGCATCAAGACTCCGCCTAAGCCTTCCTTGGATGCATCCGTGCATACCAAGAAGTTTGCGTCGATGTCAGGGACCTTTAGTATCGATGTTGTTGTCAACAACTCATTCAACCTCCTAAAATCTTTCATGCATTTTTCCGTCCAAACAAACTTCTTGCTCTTCTTCTACAATTCCGTGATCATATTTGCTATCTTTGAAAATCCCTCGACGAACCGTCGATAGTATCCTGCCAAACCCATGAATCTATGCACTTCTGGGACATTCGTCAGTGCAGGACTCAGGGATGATTTTAAGGATGGAAATTTATTTTAAAATGTAGAAACCTTGGCGAATCTTACTAATCCTTCATATGTCAACTATAAATGTTTGGCGATATTTTTGTAAAAATATTCAAATTTCTAAGTATTTTATATAGTTTTTATAAAATTTTGGCTATTTTTAAGGTAAAATAATTTTATCCTATAGATTTTGGGCGAATCATTTTTAAAATAGCGAATCTCATTTTTGTAAAAACCATGGAAAATTAGCCCATGAGCGAAATTTAGCCCCTAAAATCATCCTCCTGGACATTCCATAATAGCCTCAACCTTTGCGAGATCCACGATGATACCTTTGTCGGAGATGACATGCCCTAAGGAGTGAATCTTTGATTGATAAAATGAGCATTTGGACAACTTTCCATACAATTTGTGTTCTCGCAGACACTGTAGTACCAAGCGCAAGTGATCGTTATGCTCCTTCCTCGTCCGAGAGTAAATCAAAATATCGTCAATGAATACTTGGACGAACTTGTCCAAGTACTCGCAGAACACCCTGTTCATCAAACTCATGAATACCCCTGGGGCGTTCGTCAGTCCAAATGGTAAAACAATAGACTCGTAATGTCCAAACCTCGTCTTAAAGGAAGTCTTAGGAACATCATCCTCCTTAATCTGTAACTAGTGGTATCCTAATCGCAAGTCAATCTTTGAGAATACTATCGCGCCCTTCATTTGATCGAACAGATGATCAATCCTCGGCAACGGATACTGATTCTTGATCGTTGCCTTGTTCAATTGACGGTAGTCAATGGAGAGCCTCCACGACCCATCCTTCTTTCATATGAAAATAACAGGCGCACCCCACAGTGACACACTTGGACGTATCAGTCCTAGGTCCAACAACTCCTTCAGTTGCATTCTCAATGCTTGTAACTCCGGGGTCGACATCCGATAAGGCATTTTCTCTATCGATTCAATTCCCATTTTTAGGTCTATGGTAAACTCTAATTCCCTCTCCGGAGGCATCCTAGGTAATTCCTCCGGAAAGACGTCTGCAAACTCTCTCACCATAGGAAGGTGTTCTAGACCTTCCGCCACTCCCTTCTCATTTAATGCAAGGATCACATAAAGCTTACATCCCTTGCACATGCTCTTCTGAAGATGCAAAAAAGAGATGAACCTCAAGGAAACTCCCTCGTTTCGGCCTATAATCACACATATCTATCCCTCATCATCGACCAAGCTCAACCTTTTCGTCTTGCAATTGAGTATCGCCCCATGCGATTCCAACCAGTCCATACCGATCATGACGTCATAAGATCCTAAGATCGTGACGTATAGGTTGGCCCTGGTGACAAACTCTCCCAGGTTAAGGATATAGCCCATAAACTTTCCTTTAACCTTTTGTTTGTCTCCCAAAGCCATCTCTATGAATCTAAACTCATCCTGTTCGACTGCCTTTACCTTAATCCTTTTTAGTGCTGCACCAGAAATGAAACTTTTGGTAAAACCAGGATCTATCAAAATACTAAGGGTCTGGTCAGCGACGATACCTGTCATTTCGAGCACAATCGAATGATGGTCTTCCTGGCAGTTATTCACCGCTGCATGAATCTGATGGGCCTTGCCCAAATATCCCATGGTAGTGGGTCCGGTTGATCCAGATGCTCTAGTCCTCTCCACAGGGAAGTCACACTGGTAGTGTGGCTCCCCACATGTCCATCACCCCTTCTTCAGTCCAGTAGTCCTGGTACCCGAAGTAGAAGATGACGGCCCACCGGCCTGGAATCCTGGTCTGTCCTGCTGAACAGTCCTAAACGTCTGATGTTGCGGTCGATGCTGTTGTTGATGTTGTGGTCCCCGATAAGGTGTTTGTTGTTGAGGCGTCGGTCACCAAGGTGTAATGAAAGTGGGTCCTCTCTGGAAGCCACGATATCCAGGTGTATGTCTCGCTGGTGTCTGGTGTTGTTGCGCACCAGATGACGCCTGCCCTGTTGGTCTCGCTAGAGTCCTGGTCTGACCCTCGTTGATAAGCTCCTCCTCTGCTATGAGGGCCTTCTGAACGACATCATGCAAGGTTTGAGGCATCAAAATCCTAACCTTTGCACGTATTCTTCCATTAAGGCCGAACACTAACCTGTTAAACTTAAGTTTCTCAGTGTTAAGATGCGGAGCATACCGGAGCAACTCCATAAAATGGGCCTCGTACTCGGGCACTGTACGACAACCCTGTCGTAAGTCGTTGAAATCATTGAGCTAACGTTCAATGAATTCCTCTGATAGGTACCTCTCTCGGAACCGTTCCTCGAATAATTCCCATGACATGTCTTCGACGACCATCCTCAACTATGGTAGGAGCATCTTCCACCATAGAAGAGCACTCCCTTTTAGTTGAAAGACCACCATGTGGACCTTCATTTTGGAAGTATAGTCGCGAAGTGCAAAGCACATCGTCATATTCTCCAACCATGCCTTGGCGGCTATGCCGTCCGGGGCACCAAAGAACTCAGGAAATTTGACCTTCTCGAGTTCACGGTGAATGCTACCAGTACCGACTGAAGCAGGCGGTGGACCCTTAGGGGGTATCGACGCTTTGGCCTCATCTCTGTCCAAAAAACTGATCAGTGCCTTAGACATGTGCTCAAAATATCTCATCATTTTGACCACATCACCAATTTCTATCTTTTTCTACCCGACAACCTGTTCATCTCCCTGGGGGTTAGACCCCTCGGGAATGGATGCTACTGGAGGCGTCGCGCCTCCTCCCCTGGCACCCTGTCGTCTGCCTCCACGGCGTACTCTAACCATGATTACCTGCACGAATGCAAGTCAACTCAATTAGCAATATTATAATCAAATCATATCAACGAAAGTCGTAGTGATCCCAAGTCGTGGGTTGAACTCGCTCTAATACCATATGTAACAACCCCTTCGTTACAACTACAAGCGAAGCAGAAGTGCAATTTTTTTTGTTGTTTTTAGGGCAAGAAGGCAATGCCTACAATATTTTGACCACACCGCAGATGACGAACATAAGTACGCAACCCAGGCAACAGGAAACTCTAACACCATGCAGAGGCACAAGGGCGACTCGGCAAAACATGCATAGAATAAAATGGAGGAGCGACTACCCGCCCGATGCAACAAGACATTCCTACACGCTAAGGGACAACCTCCCCTTCCCGACACAACGACGTTGACGAACAAGACTAGAACCTCAAGGCACACAAACTAAACGCCTGCGCCCAAGTCAACATACGACGCTCAGCCACACTCACATGGTAGGCACCGACTCCGACCAAGATATCATTCGTCGCTAACCCATTCGGCACGCCATGATCCCCGCATGAGGAATCATGTCGTTCCTAGGTGATAGACGCGTCAATAACCTTGGCGCAAACATAAGCTATCTAGACCAAGGACTCTAGAAAACTCCAACGCGCTAGCAATCGAATACTGACTGGGAGACTATACCTACCCCCACACGAAAGGTCGACGAGACACGAAAGAACGAAGACAAGGGGTGACGCCAGCCCACACGACATCGTCCCCGACCCAACCAATCACCCAGGATAACCGGTCCATGATTACATTCTAAATTAACATGGGTTCCATTCTAACGGGGCACGTCAAGTTACAATTTGTTTTGGCATCGATTATCCATCTAATTTTAGCAAGTCTTAATTATAAATCGGTCTTTAACTTAACATCCGATTAACATTAAATACAATCCAATCGACCATTCTACATTATACCTTAGTCATTAAATTCAATCAATAAAATCAGTTACGAATAAGTTCGGCAATTCTACATCACAATTTAATCATCAAATTCAATCTAATTAACATCAACTATGAAACAATTCAACAAATATGCATCACAATTTAATCATTGACCACAATTTAATTTAGCGATTTTAATCTCTACTTGGTTCAATACTTACTAAACTCATTTAATCATTAATCACAGTCTAAATGGGCAATTCAATATTCATCCCAATCTCCATCCAACTAGCCAGCAACTTAATTAACAACATTAACGATTTTATTGTAGAATGCTACCATTATGTACAAGATATGATATGTATTGAATCTGTACAAGATATGATATGTACTGAATATGAACTCGGAATTGCATAGTCATAATCCGTAGGAAACTGATAACATGTAGAAATTACAAAATGTAGGCATACCAATGAATCATAAAAAAAAATTGATCATAGATGACAACTCCAATGCATGTTAGTAGAATTATTCAAATTTATGTGATGCAATACGCCCTACTGTTTACCATTATTCAATAAAATTATAAAATTACCATCCAAAAACAAGTTTTTTTCAAGCCATCCTTTCGAACTCTGCAATATCAACACTGGAATCAAAGTTCCTTCTCAGGTTCAAATCTGTCGTATCAACCATTGGATTTAGGGATCCTGTTGAAACGTTAACTATGGCTATGGACCAGCTAGCTTCGCATCTGTCTCTGTGGATGAAGAATGAAGGACAAAGACAACTAAGGGGAAGACAGGTAACTAAGTGCATGAGACGATTGAGGCATGTAGCAGTTCGGATCGATTTTCCACGTGTTGGCAAGTGGTGTGTCTCCAAAACATTTATTTCATGTTCCCGTCTAGCTTTTTTAACCATAGAGGATTCAGAGAGTGGATTCATGCATATGTTAATTATTCACAAATAACAATAAAACTATTATCACGGATTAGATCTCAAAGCCTCTCGCATCAATGGCAACAACATATTTAAGAAAAGAATTATAATGGATTAGATCTCAAACACAACAGTATATTTATAAAGATATAACATGGTAATACAAATTAACATGACTATTGTATGGATATTTATAAACCAATTATTATTTATTTAAAAAAAAAAACAAACAAAACAAGCTTAGAACTTGAGAAGATCGAGGGTCCGCTTGACAATTTCATTTGGATTTTCTCATATTCCCGATATTTTTTTAGTCACTCTATCACATGCAGCAAGCACAACTAAACTAGTCCTATGTGACAGATATCATGCAACAAGCACAGCTAGACTAGTCGCCGACAAAAAAAATTCAGGAGTATTTTCATAGCGTTGGTATGTTCTAGATCGTCTCCACCGTAAAATGTACTGATATAACATCTAAAATGGACTGATATAACAAATCAGCCTTCGAACCATCGATATGGGCTATCAATATTGATCGTCATAAATATGTCAATAGTGTCATGCATGACATCCAAATGTGGACTGGCCTTGGAATTTAATTTTCATCTCCCCTTTCTGCATATTTAATACTTCTTTAGGTAACATGTCTGTTTTCATATCGATTCATATATATATTCGATAAATTCAGACTGCGTCCTTACTTCTGTCGATAGTTGCAACTATTAACAAATTTTCCAACTTGTAATTACCGTTTACCCCCACTCATTATTAAACGAAAGTTTATTTCTTTCCCCTGCAGTTTTTAACGCGAACCAAAGTGTATATGTCTCGGCTTTGTTATGAGTACCATCTAAAAAATATAGCTGTCTCTAATAAATCTAATACTTCAATCCAACAATATGGTTGTTGCTAATGAACGTAATATCTCCATCAAAATAGTTACACAACTTTGAATTTCAATTTTTGAAAAACTGTTTCTTTTTTATTGATTTAAGAAAACCTCCATATACATATCTACTAGCACAGCTGCTAACTCGCAACTGAAAATGCCGAAAAGTATCGACAACGTCTGTGGTAATCCCGTCTCGTCACGTGAATTCACGTGACAAAGAATCTAGTTCATTTGACTAGCTGGATTTCATTGCTTTATTCGCTGATCGAGTAGTGGTACGGCCTTTTTGACAATTACTTTTCCAATTAATGATGCACACTCAGTGTTATGCGTAAATCACGTCAACGTAATGATAATGGTTGAAGTATATATTGTTCAGTAGTCTAAACGTTATGTTTTTTTGTTTTATTTTAATTTTTTATTTTATTTTGTTTGAAATTTAGTGATGAATGATTGGATTTGCAAAAGATTTGAGTGATTAAGTTTGTATAATTTAAGTGTTTTAGGGGTTTTCAACAGGTTGAATCTATTTATGCATTTAAAAAAACAATTTAAACAACAGAAAATAGAAATTTTGTCCAAATTTACATAGCCGGATTCTGCTCTATTCCTATCAAAAAACCCCCAAAAAATAGAACTTTTAACCAAAACCATTTCTCATCATTACACTAAAATTTCACTTTCAAACCCAGATTACCCTAATCTATGGCCCCTCACAAGGACAATATACAGCCTGAGCGGCAGTCAGGTGGATTATAAGCAGTTGGATTTGAACTGCTATGCAACAATCAATGCAACAGTAAGTGGATTATAAGCAGTTGGATTTGAACTGCTACGCAACATTCAATATTACTATAGGTGGATTATAAATTATTGGATTTGAAAGATAGAATGTCAAATCTGAATGCTTTCAGATTAAATGGTCTATAATCCACTTGCAGCAACATTGAATGCTTTCATATCGGACTACTTATAATAACATTCAGATCCAACTGTATACAACCAACTGGATATTACTCACCCTCACAAGCTGTTGTTAGCAGGGTAGGAATTTCAAAAATAAAATCCCCATCAATTTGACGGTTTTCATAACTTTAGTGGCCGACAAATTTGAGGGTTATAAAGAAAAATGTTGACTGTCGCGAAGACATTTTAAATGTATTTAATGGAGAAACTGTTGACCTCAATCTATATGATTAGTTTTCTTATTTTGGTGCAATTATATGCCAGTTATACTTGGCAATGGAAGGAGAAAAGCCATAATAATTCCTTCTTACAATGAGGATTGTGGATTTGACAGCGTTGTTGATCATAACGCCCTGAAAGATTGAATGATTTTTCTTTAAGATTTCAGCAGTATAATCTTGATTATTAATTAGAACAGTAATCTGCATAGGCATTCAAAATATGCCATACGAGGCAATATATTTGATTAATCATCCCTTCACGTGATAAAGAATCAAATTTATTCTCGGAATTAGTCAGTGGTTTCCCGACATCTTTTGCATCGCATTATGAAAGTGTCGAGTTATGATCATTTCTAACTGAAGTTTTGCAACACAGATGGCAAGGTAGACCTTCGTGACACTAAATCCATGTAATATATGGAAGTAAGTCAATGTTCCTAGTAAGATAGAATCCCATGTGGAGTTTCATGACTAAATCCGTGTAATATATGTAATTGTAATAACAGCAAAAAGTATGTCACACAAGTCAATGGTTTTGATAAGACAAACAACAGATTGTAAGAATTCCATGCGGAATTTCATGTCATGTATTTCTTTGGGTGTATGTAGGGAGACCCCTATCTCGTGGTGCTCATGGTGGAATGGGTCCAAAGACTTTGCTGTGATTGTTAATGATTCTCTGAATCTCTGGTGAGTAATGAGTCTCCCCTTTCTTATCCACCCATACTGATATTTTACATTCGGGAACATATGCAATGTTTTCTCTTCTGAAAATGGTCTCCATGTGCTTTGTTGTAACCATTCTAGGTGTGTTCCCTGTCATTCCCCTGAAAACCACCTTTTTCCCATTTTCCTTGGTGAAGGACATCTCCATGGTCTTGTAGTTGGTAGTGATTGGCCCCAACGTACTAAGCCACTGAACTCCAAGGATGATATTAGTGTCTAGAAGGTCCATCATGTAGAAGACTTGTGCCAAATCATGTCTACCCAATGTAAGCTTCATTCCCATAATATACCTGGGCATAGTGCGCCCCCCTTGCTAATTCCACCCTAATCCTTCAAATTTGACAGTGGGTATGTGTCTTCTTTGTAATAGGGATGAATCAATGAAGTTGTGTGAAGCACCCCCATCAATGAGAACTAAAACTTTCTGCCCCTGTAACACCCCTCTCATCCCGAAGGTGTTGAATTTGGGTACCCCACTAATGGATGCCAATGTTACCTTCTCATCTGTTGTAAGTTTGTGACTTGCATCTTCATCTTCTGCATTTTCGATGGTTTTTGCCTCTATGTTTTGTAGGTGGCCGAAACCTTCATCTTCCTCATTATCCGAAGTTACTTCAATGTAGTGTGCCTTGCCTCTACCCATACATTTGTGGGTTGGATCCCAAGGTTCTTTGCATGTATAGCACAATTTCTTCCTCATCAGTTCCCTTCTAGTGTTTTCATCCATTCTACCCCTTCCTCTGTCAAACCCCCTTTGGTCTCTGCCCCCTTGGTTCATGGGAGGTCTTTGGTCTCTTCCTCCTGTGTTTGGAGATGGTCTAGGGGTAAATCTAGATTTAGCTATTGAGCCCAAATCTCTTGTTCTCCATATAACATCTTGTAAGTTGGTAGGCTTGAAAGCCTTTACCCAACCCCTTAAGGGTTTCATCAACCCCTCTATGAAGAGCATCATGAGTCTCGCTTGAGACACATCCTGCACCATGACTGTTATCCTCTGAAACTCCTCTATATATACCTCCGGTGACCCTACTTGCCTAAGTTGGGTGAGTTCCCTAAAATGTAGCTCTAGATCCCCCTAGTCAAATATGTCAATAAGCCTCTGTGTAAGCCACGATCTAGTTGTGGCCTAGCGTAGTTAATCCATGGTACCAGTAATCATGAAGTTTTCCTTCCAAGTACATGGTGTCAAACTTGATGGCATCCATCTCTCTCACTGGGTTAAGTTGTAGGTAAGTATCAAGTTTCTGCACCCAAGCCTGTGCAGTCACCTTAGAAGATCCATCAAAGTACGAGATTTCCATCTTACCATCTCTGCGCTCTAATTCATAGTTATTCTTATGATATGGCTTGGGTTTACCCCTAAATTTAAACCCACAATATTGCTCCAGTGTGATTTGCCTTTGGATTCCTACGCTTAGTGAGTTATATTCCCTGACATATTGTTCAAAATTGTCCTCAATATCTTCTTATTATAATGTACCCATGAGTGGCAGAGAGAGAGAGAGAGAGAAAGAGACAGAGAGATGTAAAGAGACAGAGGGGGGAAGAGTAGGGTAGAGAGTGAGTGAATGAGAGAGAGAGAGAGGGAGAGCAAGAGAGAGTGAGGGGAGACAAGGGTAAATGTAGGAGAGAGAGAGAGTTAAAGAAAGAGGGAGTAGGATAGTAAGGGATAGAGAGAGAGAGGGAAACAAGGAGAAAGGGAGAGAGGTGAAAAGGGTGGGGG
>JZKD02S0845506.1:109094-122075 GCA_000966675.3 Picea glauca | reverse complement strand
TTATCCATCATTTCTTTTAGTTGCAATTTGAGTTCAACTAACTCAGGTATGCTCATCCGGTAGGGTGTCCTAGACACCGGCACCGCTCCTGGTGCGAGCTCTATCGAGAAGTCAAGGTCTCTTCTCGTAGGTAGACTCGATACCTCTTCCGGAAACACATCTTTGTATTCTCTCAGGATAGGGTGTTCATTAGGGCTTGGTTTAGCACCTTTGGTTGTTTTCAACACCTGTATTGCATATAGGGGACATCCCTTTCGACAATACTTTCTCATTTGCAGGGCTGATATTTGCCTCACTGAGACAGGTTTTCGGATCCCTTGAAGGGTTATCCTTTTTCCTTCTTTGCTCACACATTCTAAGGTTTTATGGTAAAAATCCAATTTGGCTTTATGGGTGGATATCCAGTCCATACCAATCAACAAATCGTATGATCCCAGGGGTAATATGTTAAGGGTTGCTTGGGTGGGGAATTCACCCAACATTAACTGGCAGGCTAGTATGACCTCTACCACCTTTCTTTTGGTGTTAGGGGCTAACTGTACCAACCATGTCTTAGTTTGTTTTCGTGGCTATAGCTTACACTTATCAATAGCTTTAGGGGCTATATAACTCAAATTTGAACCAGGGTTAATCAAAACCGACACCAGATGGCTGAAAATCATACCTTCTATTTCCACCATTGAAGCTTGGTGGTCAGCTTGGTTATTATCCAAGGCTGCATAAATCTGCAACACACTCCTTGCCACATCATTGACTGTGGTCACTTCCTGAATGTTATAAAATTTCTGACTGTTCTGTTGTCGGTGTGGACAGTCTCTCAGGAGATGCTCTTCTCCGCAACCCCATCATTTCAGAGGTTCTCTCTTTGGGTTATTAGTCTTTACTGGTATAGGTCCAGAAGTTTTATTTCCGTCCACCGAGGGAAAGTTCTACTGGAGTACACTCCAGGCTGGATAGTTCGTTCTGGGGTTCTTCTTGAGTTTTTAAATCATGAGGATTTGATCCCCTTTTTCTGAAATTTTGAACCATTCTTCTATCTCCAGTCTCCACGAGAATCTGCCCGATGTCCATATTGTTCATGACAATATGTTGCCTTTCAAATAGTATCTTCTAAGGTCTTTGGCTCGTCGAATTCAATTCGGTTCTGGTATTCCTTAGGTAGCCCACTGATGAAGCATTGCGCCTTCACCTTCTCTGCTTTGATGTAAGGTACATATCGCAATAAGTCGAGGAATTTGTTGACATATTCCTCTATAGTGAGTTGCCCCAGTTTGAGTTCATAAAACTCTTTAGCCTTTTCGTCGAAATATTTTTCCGACAAATACTTCTTCCGGAAGTACTTTTCAAACTATTTCCAAGACAGGTCCTCCTCGCAGACCCTTTTCATATTCTTAAGGTCTTCCCACCAAATGGAAGCCTTTCGGTTCAAATTGAAAGTGGCCACTCGGGCCTTCAAATTCTCTGAAAAATCATGGACTCTGAAATATTTCTTCAGTCCAAGTAGCCAAGCCTCAGCTTCCTCTCCCTTCTTTATATCACCATCGAAGGAGGGAGGTTTGGCCTTTCTTAATTCCTCAAATATATGACTCTTGGAAGTCTTTTGCTTCTTCTGTTTTCTTCGAGAATAGGAACTGGCCCTGCTGCTGGAAGAGCCTTCTAAATCGCCAGCTTCCTTCTCAGTGGAATCGTCTGGCATTGGTCCCTTTCCTCTAAGGTGGACCTTTCTTGAGGTGCTTCTCTCAGTATGGCCACTGATACGACCATGTTTCTACGTCTCAGGTTCATGCTGCATTTGTCGCTGTAGGTCAGATAAGCTCTGTAGTAAAACTGCATTAATTTCAGTTTATTTTTCTTGTTCTTTCATCATCCTTTCATTGTCGGCCTTGTAGCTTTGCAATTCAACCATGAGACTCCTCACAGTCTTGGATAGATCTGTAGGGGTTCCTATTTCTCTTCTTTTGTTAGAATCTTCGTCTCTGTTGTGGGAGCCTTCTCCCACCTCTTGGTGAGTTACCATACTCTGCGTCTATAAATTCCCATGGTTGATCATCCGCTTAGGTGAAAAGACAAACGCTGGCTGTTAGTCAAGAGTTAGATATATTTTTCTAATCTGTGCATAATTTATAACTCTTTCACATGCATACATAGTCAGGTTCTTTTTTCCAAGTTTTCAATCCTAGACAAGAGAGTTACGTTAGGGGGTTTCTCTTCGTAGGAGTACTTCGAACGAAGCTTATGCGCAACTCGTTCATGAGCCCAATCAGGCCGAGTGTTGTAACCATGCTCTGATACCTCTTTGTCACATACCCACTACCTAAATCGGATTTTTTTGGTCTTATGCCGGACCAGAACCCCTAAATATCCATGGAGGCCCAGCGTAACTGGCTCTTTCTCTCTCCTTCTCCATTCCCATGTGATCGCGGGTCGTGATCGCAGTTCAATTTGAACGTAGTGCCTATTTGTATTTCACGCCTTAGTGCTACAGTAATGCTAAATCGTTCGAATCTGCAATTGCTGAACCCCGACAGGGCTAGCGATCAACCAATAGGGACGAATCCCTATAGGGTTAGCAAATGGCCAATTGGAACAAATTCCAACAGGGCTAGAGAATAGCCAATGAGAACGGGCCCTGTCATGCGGTTAAGTGGAATACAGGTGGCAGAAAGGGAAACGCGACACTGTGGTCAACATGACAGGAGGGGCCCCACTTCACATGCCACACTATTCCGGACCCCCCCATTAAAGGCATAATGGCAAGGGGTGTCCAGAATCCACTTGAGTGTCGTTGATCCCGGTGAGTTAAACTCTATCGTTCGAGAGTTGCGCGTCCAATTCCGGACCCCTCTTCTCTTCATCTCTCATTACATTGCTTGAACCCCTTTATATAGTGCTACCATCACCTAAGAACATTATATAGGATGAATCTTCTAGAAGTAGAACCTTCTAAGAAGTCCTCTTACATTTATTATATCTAACTACTCATTTATTATATCTAGCTACATTAGTGGGCCTTATTTAATAATATAGTTGACCTAGTCCATCTTACATTGAATGGACCCCACTATTATCACTATGGGCCCTCTGGGCCCCCACTACTACCTCTCTATATACCTTACATTCCCTCCCCCTTACGAAAGCATTGTCCTCGACACTTGATGTACAACCATATACCAGGGTCCCATGGATAAGTGTGGACCATAGTGCTGAAGTATACTAGAGAACCAGGGCTCCATTGAGAAATGGAAGACACCATGCTAAAGTAGTCTAACTGCCATTGTAAATTAGGGTCCCATGTCCAATTTATCAAGTGAACCCAACATGGAAAATATCGGCACCCAATAACCAACTGAAAATGATGCTCCCAATACTAACACCTATCATGTGGATCCAAATTAGAATATCCATCCACATAGTGGGAGATTATCAAAGATGAATTTGGAAGGAACAATATCATTGTGTAATATGTAGGCTAGACATTGGTAACTAGATTTTGACGTGGGACAAAGATGTTCTCTACAGAAGGTGGAGTAGTCATCAAATAAAATATGAAAGTGGTTGTCATCCCAGAAATGACAACTATCCATATACCAATCATCGCAATCGGCCTCAAAATCATACCAAGCATATATTTCTTTATTATATTCATCCCTGAGGTTTTCCATAAGAAATCTCTTCTACATGTTATCCAATAAATCTTGAATACTACGAAAACTATCATTGAGACCATGTACAAAGTCATCCAATCTGTCATTCAATGTGTCAAACAATTGGGCTTTGAATGCTTCAGTAATCTGTAGAATTTATTTGAGGGCTTGAGAAGAAATATCCATCTGATCATCCTATGAAAATTTATGAACTCTTCAGTCCTGCTGCCGTCACGAAAAAACCCAAAAAATAGAACAATAAATTACTGCAGAAAATCGCGACGTTTTCCGGAAAAACACTGAAAAACTGTTGAATTTAAAATGCTCATAACTTCACTTCCCGGACTCCGTTTCGTCTGATTTGTTTTTTGAAATTGGGTAAAATTGTGAGAGGAACTCAGATATGTAATTTGTTTGGGCAAATTAGGCCTCCAAATTCTACATAAATAAAAAAATCGTGTCGTCGTCCGTGGAAAAAACCCTAAAAATTGCAGATTTTAAAACTTCAATATCTTGACTTCCCGGACTCCGTTTCGGACGTATTTGTTTTTCAACTTGGGTTTTTTTTTCTGAGAAGAACTCATATATACAACCTGTTTCTGCAAATTTTGCACAAAAGTATACCAAAAGTTTCTGGAATGTCGCGGTCCTCTTTTTTTTTTTCTCCGAAAAAGTAATCTGCAAAAAAAAAAAATCTTTGCCTACAATGTAAGCGAAGGAAAGTTCTTTTATACCACTTGTTAAGTACCTGAATATATATACAAATATAATCACCACAAATACTGAATACACAATAGATCCATAAAACAATATAGAAGAAACCACACTTTATTATTACTAAACCCTTTAGGTAGGGAAACACCATACAATGGATCCTATTATGGAAGGGATCCTATCTTGTTCACTTGCCTCTTCAAGGGGGCATCCTTCTATTGAGATACCACTCCACAATACAATATTTATCTTCATTTCCCCTTACATTGTTTGAACCCCTTTATATAGTGCTACCATCACCTAAGAACATTCTAGATGGGGAATCTTATGGAAGTAGAACCTTATAAGAAGTCCTCTTACATTTATTATATCTAGCTACAATAGTGGACCTTATTTAATAATATAGTGGACCTAGTCCACCTTACATTGAATGGCCTCCGCTATTATCAGTATGGGCCCTATGGGCCCCCATTACTACCTCTCTAGCTACCTTACACAAGAAAACATCACAAGCCTCAAGTTTCAGAGCTGCATGAGGCATACAAAGCTCAGACAAAATTCACTGTTTCAGACAACCGATGACATAATGGAGGACGAACCCCGAACTCAACTGACGCTTTATATTTTAACCGCATGCGCTGAATTCGACACTTGTCTTCTTGGAGCTGCATGCGTTCCATTTTTCACACGATGGAGCTTCATTCTTGCCTCTCCCAGGACTTAGGATAAAAACATGTTTTGTCACCTAGCTTTAGAATAATAATAAAATATTATTCTCAAGGACTTAAGACCCTAAGATTAGCCCCTCTTTCCAATATTTCATCCCCTTTTCCCTTACCCACCCTGTGGAATCTTAGGCCCCCATCACTCTTTCTCCGTGGTCGGTCTACATGCAACGATATTTAATATTTATTAATGTTATGCATATTACATATACAAAAACAGGCTCCTGGCCTTTAACACTTAGGCTCTCCGGCCTAATAAACACATAAGCCTATTAGCTTATCAATACTCAGCTCACCATCCTACAAAACATGATTACAACAAGGCTCGTCCTTGGGGATATTACAATCCCCTCCCCTTTTTTTTGCAATGTCCTCAGTGCAACTTTCACATAACATCAGCAAGATTTTCAAAATATTCAAAAAGATGTGGGTGTTCTGCCCGCATAGCATCCTCATGCTCCCATGTCACATCCTCAAGAATGTACCAGGTCCACTGGACCTTTACAAGCCCTATGGCTCGATTCCAGAGTTGTTTGCTTTTCCGATCCAATATGCGCACAGGATGCACTTGCAGGACACCTTCTTGCTCCACCTAAATCACATTCCAATCAATTACATGATTAGCATCAAGTGTATATTTATTAAGCAATGAAACATGAAACACATTATGTACAGTCATGGATGCAGGTAATGCAAGCATATATGCAACTGGCCCAATCCTTTCTAGGATTTCAAATGGCCCACAAAATTTGAATGCCAACTTGGAGCATCTTCCCAACATCAAGGAACTTCTATTGGCTTTTATTTTCAGGAAAAAACATGATCAACCACTTTAAACTCTTTGTGGGTTCTATTTTTATCAGCATAACTTTTCTTCCTGTCTTGGGCAACCTTTAAATTCTGCTTAATTTTTAGCATTTGTTCTTCCATTTCCTTGAGCAAATCTGGCCCAACTACTTCCTTGTCAGCTGGATTATCCCAGATTAATGGAATATTGCACTTTATTCCATAAAATGCTTCAAATGGGATCATTTTCAATGATGTTTGATACCCATTATTGTAGGCGAATTATACCAAGTGTAGGTAGTCTTCCCATTTCGATGGTTTGTCCATCACATACATCCTCAGTATGTCTTCTATTACTCGATTCACCCGCTTTGTCTACCCATCCAACTTAGGATGATAGGTTGTACTGAAGTTCAGATTCGTTCCAAACCCCTTGAATAACCCTTTCCAAAATTTGGAGGTGAATTTCGGGCCTCGGTCAGACACAACTGTCTTGGGAATACCGTGGAATCATGTTATTTCCCTCATAAAAATATCAACAACGTTAGCTTCCTTCCGAGTAGTCTTTAATGGAATAAAATGGACATCTTTCGTAAGCTTTTCCACCACCATCTTGATTGAATCATGTTGCTTGCCTGTTTTGGGCAATCCTGTGATGAAATCCATTGTCACCACTTCCCACTTCCACTCAGAAATGGGTAAAGGCTACAACAACCCTATTGGGTGTCTGTGCTCATCTTTAATATTCTGACACTCCATACATCTGGCGATGTATTCAAAAATATATTTCTCCATACCTGGCCAAAAGTAATGGATCTTGGCTGCTGCCACAACTTTCTGATATCCAGGGTGCCCAACATAAGGCACATTATGAATTTCATTCAAAATCATAAGTTTCAAGTTCTGGACATTAGGTACATAAATTTTGTTCTTGTACAAAAGTATTCCATCAACCCCTAATTTATAATTTTCCACTTTCTGTGGCATCTTACCTTGTTGTAGCTTTGCTACCAAATCTATGTATTGCAAATCTGTATTTGCAGCCTCCGAAATTATGACTTTAATATTAGTTTGATACATGCTAATGGTTGTAGCATGTAATTCATGTACTCTCTTGCTGAGTTCATCAACCACTTTATTCTCCTTCCCTTTGATATGATTGATATCAAAATCATACTCACAGAGAAACTCCAACCACCTACTTTGTCTAGCATTCAAGGTTGGTTGATCAAGCAAATACTTTAGACCATTATGGTATGTTCTCAGTTCAAAATTCTTTCCCATGAGGTAATGCCTCCATTTCTTTAGAGCATGTATTATTGCTACCAACTCCAAATCATGAGTGGCATAGTTCTTTTCATGCTCTTTCAAATTTCTAGATTCATAACAAATTACGAATCCATTCTAATTGAGGAATCCTCCTAGTCCTTTGTATGCATCTATACACACTACAAAGTCTTCATTCAGATATGCAATCCTCCTGATTAGAGCACTGGTTAACAATTGTTTCAATCGTTGGAAGATTTTTTCACAATCCTCTGTCCATTGAAACTTCTTCTCCTTCCTTTGCAAGGAAGTGATAGGGTGATCTATCCTCGAGAACCCTGAAATAAACCTTCTGTAATAACCAGCTAGACCCATAAAGGATCTAAATTTTGTCACGTTCTTTGGCGCTAAGCATTCTCTGATGGCCTCAATCTTCTCAATATCTAAAACTATCCCATCCTTCAAAATAATATGCCCCAATTAATGGATCTTCTCCTGATAAAATGAGCACTTTCTCAATTTGGCATACAGCTGGTGCTCTCTCAGCACTTGCAGCACCATCCTTAGATGATGTTCATGCGCTTCCTTCAAATTGGAATACACCAGGATGTCATCTAAAAAGACCATGACAAACTTGTCTAGATATTCCTTGAATACACCATTCATCAGGCACGTAAAAACAACGGGTGTGTTCGACAACCCAAACAACACCACTGTGAACTTGTAATGACCATACCTTGTTCTAAAGGCGGTTTTGCTGGTATCTTCATCCTTTATCCTTACCTGGTGATATCCCGACCTGAGATCTATCTTCGAAAATATCTTCGCATCCTTCAACTGATCGAAGAGGTCATCAATCCTCGACAGAGGATACTTGTTCTTTACAGTTACTTTGTTCAATTGTCTGAAATCAATACACAATATCAGTGTCATGTCCTTCTTCTTCACAAACAGGACCAGGGCTCCCCAAGGTGACACACTTGGGAATATATACCCCTTCTTCAAAAGCTCTTCAAGTTGCAATTGCAACTCTTTCAGCTCTGGCGTACTCATTCTGTAAGGATCTTTTGACACTAGAGTTGCTGCAGGCATCAAGTTTACAGAGAAGTCAATATCTCTTTTCGGGGGTAGTCCGGGTACCTCCTAAAATACATCTTCAAACTCCTTTAGTACCGCATGATATTCAATATTTGACACCTTATCCTTAGGTGTTTCCTCCACATGGGCTGCAAATAATTGTCAGCCTTTCCTATAGCACTTCTTTAGCTGCATTGCTGAGATTTCTCTGATAGAAACAACTCTGGGAATTACTTGGACTGTTTTCCAATTTCCTTCATCATCTAGGCAAGTGAATGCCTTGTTACAATAGTCCAAGATGGCATGGTGTTGATCCAACCAGTCCATCCCAATTAGACAATCATAAGAACCTAAAGGCAGAACATTCAATTCATCCTTTGTGATCAATCTATTCATGTCCACTGGACATGACTTAACTAACTCAGTGACTTTCCTCTTGGTTCCTGTAGCCAGCTGCACTAACCAAGACTTTTCATATTTTCTTCTCGACAATTGAAAACTTTCCACCACTCTAAGATCTATATAACTATGTCTAACCCCATAATCAATTAAAATATTAAAGGAATGGTTGTTAATCATACCTCCTACTTCAATCATATGCGACTAATATTCAACTTGTTTATTATCCAGGGCTGCGTAGATCTTTGGCATCTTACTGCCCATGTCTTCCACTGTTTCCGCTTGCTGAACATTATGGGTTGCTCTCACTTTGCCATTTTTGTGGGGACAATCTTTGTACTTGTGGTTCCCCTGAAAACCCCAACATTGAATGGGCGTCTATCTTGGCCTTTGTTCCCTTACATCGTCCATTCTCGGCTCTCTAAACGATGGCTATCCTTGAGGACTGTTTCTGAAAAAGGGTGGATTCGTTCCCTTCTTCCTCTGATCCATCTGAAATTTCTTCTTGTCTTCCCAAGCCTTCCAGAAAGTAGGCTTCTCTCTTTGATGCTCATATAAGCATTTCTCCCTCCTTATCATTTATTCCATAGTCTAAGGGTCATGATATTGGATCTTGTCACCGATGGAAGGTGGCAGTCCACTCAGATACCTCTCAATATTGACAGTCTCATCTTTGATGAACATAACATACTTCAACAATTCCAAAAATCTTCACTCGTATTCATCAATGGTCATGCTGCCCATCTTGAGTTCAAAGAACTCTTTCATCTTTCTGCCATAGTATCTTTTAGTCAAGTATTTCTTCTCGAAATACCTATTGAATTATTTCCAAGTGATATCTTTCTCTTTAATGTGTTGCACCTGCACAATTTGATCCCACCACATGGATTCTTTTCCTTTTAGTTGATATATTATAATTCTTCCTTCTGCATGAGAGGAATAATTCTACAGTTGGAAATATTTCCTCATGCCAAGCAACCATGTTTCGACATCTTCCTCCTTCTTATGTTCTCCATCAAAAGTAGGAGGCTTAATCTTGTTCATTTCTCCCTTCAGTTCATCCACTCCAGATATCCTGTTATTTCTGGTAGGAGATGGGCTTGAATTACTGTGCGCCCTCCTCTTGGAGCAACCTTGGGAGTGATGATGGTTTCTACCAACACTCCTTGGTATTCTTCCCTCAGAATCCTGGTGACTCCCTGTTTTAATCGAGTCTCTCTCCTTGTCCAACTTCTTTTCTATTCTCTCCAGACTCTTCATCAAATTTAAGTTGAATTCTCCCTACTTGTCCTTATCTTTCATAATCTTCTTGTTATCTACTCTGTGAGTTTGGGCTTTTTTCTGCATTTTTTCAATGATTTTCATCATATGCCCATCCTTATCTATCTCTTCTCCATGCCCATTGTAGTTCGACCATTCAACTCCCAAATGAACATCCATTCATTTTGCTTCATTATTTGAACTAGAAGCATTATGTGCTTCCCCCATTTCTTTTCACTTAGTGGGAACTTTATTCGGTTTTGGCACTCATTAAACTTCCGCAGACACAATGTGCAGACAACCGAAATTTGTCAGGCCATTATTCCTTAACAAATCCCACAACATTCATAAACAAATATGATTCAAGAAAACGTTCATATTTCATGAATTTCCTGAGCTTTGCTCGGCTCTGTAACAATCCTTCGGGCACTAGCCCCTTCTCTCTTTTAGTCCCCAAACCACGTGATCGCAGGTCATGACCACTCGCCTATATCAATAAGCACGCACTTGGGCCTTCAACGTTCGTCTTTGGAATATTTCCAAGTATAACGAAACAATCACTCGAAGTTCCAAGTTACTGAACTCATGCAGTAGGGTGGATCAATGGTCCACGTCTACCTAACATCCAACAACTGACACTCGCAGTGGAACCTTATGCGTGTGAGTTATGGGACTTCAAAATATTTCACATCCGTACACCCCAAACCATTAATCTCCGAACAGTCCCTCATCACCTTAGGTGACATTATTACATCACATCACTTAACGTTTTCCCAATTACGGGGGCATGCAATGATGGCTTTGGAGTAACCCACCTTTCGTCCTACAATTCTCCTGACACTGACACGTAACCCCTCAATGAAACCATGTTTTGGATTGCGGGACCACCTTGGAGAATTATCTTCTGTGCAACTTGGGTCCTCACAATGTCTCCTGGCCGTTGATCTTGATGCATCATGATCAACGCCACTATGGGTCCTCCGACCTTTAACTATGTTATGTAACCTCGGGCCCCACTAACCCCGCTCACACAGGATGCCACATGGCAGAATACTAGTGACGCCATCCGGCCCCACCATGTCTACTCTTTCTCTTCGAATCTTCAGACTTTGGGAGTTTGTGCAACGACACGTCCCACTTCTCTTGATAGTCGAACTCCCGAAAGACTTCCAAGATAATCTTCCTGAACCTTCTCTAGATCTGACAGTCGTAAAGGTTTTTCCTCTCCTTTCGAATAGATCCTATGGCTCCAACACCCAAAGTGTTGAGAACTCTCTCTCTCTCTCTCTCTCTCTCTCTCTCTCTCTCTCTCTCTCTATGGTCAAATACCATGCCGGTTGTGGTTTTATTCTATCGCTACTCCCCCTAAGCTTCGTAAGATGGTCAAGTAAGCCCTTATCACTCAGAAACATTCTAAGGTTCGAAATTGGTTCCATATGAACACAATTTCCACTCGAAACCTTGGGTCCAAACACCACTTATCCAACCCATCCAGGTTCAACGTTGAAACCATGGCTTTGATACCATATTGTAATAACCCCGACCATCAAACCCACTGCCAGGCAACGCTACTACGTGGAATAACACTTATACAATATTCATTTAAATGAAGTTAAATGACTTAACCGAGTAAACATATAATTACTGCTAACATACATAATTAATGGAATTAACAGTAAATATCATTGCAATGGAATACATGATAATATTGCAAGCATAAAAAACATGCATTTTAATTGAAATTAAACACATGCATATACTTATCTTTGAAACTGTTGTAACTACACCAACTACGTGCAGACATTCCACGGACCTCCCAGCCTTAGACCTCGTTGCTCATCACGCTCAATAGTGGGTCACCCCTGAGCTAGGACTAAGCTCCACCCAAGGCAAGGGAATCCTAGACTAGGCTGAGGTTACAAGAAAACTACACAGAGAAACTAGACGGATTCTCTCCAGGATCCTTCTTATGCCCCCCACATGCATGTTCCACCTAGGAGTATACAACTTCACAAGCACAACCCATCGGTGCTTCACCTCCCTCTCTGGGTCTCGACAATAGGCAGGATTAGGAATTCTCAGAGCTCTATAGCTGGTCCTCGACTCTCTCTGGGAGAAAACCACTTCCCAACAGACTCTCTCACCTGGAGAGAGTTGTTGACGGGCCTGACAACCTTCCTCTTCTACCATGAGCTTGACAACCCGGTTCTTCAATCAGCTTCGACCCAATTCCCTCAAAGTGAGGATAACAACAACAACAACTGGTCAATTCCACTCAAGAAACACAGAAGGTAGAAACCCAAAGACAATTAAGGTACATGCTCGACTCTGCAAGAGAGGATAGGTTGGGGTCACAGGACAAATAGGTGAAATGACTCAATTAATGGGTTTTCCACTGGTTTTCAGGGTGCGTGACAAGGAATCCACGCAGAGGTCTAACACTGACTCAACAATTCAGACATAGGGTGTATCGACCTCTCAAGAAAACATCACATTCCTCGAGTTTCATAGTTTCATGAGGCATACAGAGATCAAATGGAATTCATTGTTTTATATAACTGACGACAGAATGGAGGACGAACCCCGAACTCAACTGACGCTTCATATTTTAACCACATGCGCCCACGTCAACACTTGTCTTCTTGGAGCTACATGTGTTCCATTTTGCACACGATGGAGCTGCATTCTTGCCTCTCCTAGGACTTAGGATAAAAACATGTTTTGTCACCTAGCTTTATAATAATAATAAAATATTTTTCTCCAGGACTTAAGCCCCTAAGCTTATCCCTCTTTCCAACCTTTCATACCCTTTTCCCTTACCCTCCCTGTGGAAGCTTAGTCCTTCATCACTCTTTCTTCGTGGTCGGTTTGCACGCAGTGATTTTTAATCTTTATTAATGTTCTTCATATTACATATGCAAAAACATGCTCCTTGCCTTTAACACTTAGGCTCTCTGGCCTAATAAACACATAAGCCTACCAGATTATCAATACTCAGCTCACCAGCCTACAAAACATGATTACAAGAGGGCTCGTCCTTGGGGATATTACACTTCCCCTCTCTTCCCCTCCCCCCCTCTCTCTCTATCCCTCTCTCCCTCCCTCCCTCT
>JZKD02S0845506.1:48284-70292 GCA_000966675.3 Picea glauca | reverse complement strand
AAGCATGCATCCACCATTTCCGATAAAAATACCAGGCAACCATTTCTATACAGAAACCATTTATGAGTGTACAACCATGAGCATGCATTCCAGGAGTATTCAATTTAAGATACAAGACATAAATACTTATCAAAAAACACTAGGTGTAACGCAACTGCTGAGAGGGGTGCTCGTTTCCACCCAACCGTAGGCTCAATGACTCCCAACGGATTTACCACTAGCCACCCCCAAGCTAGACAATGAGGTTTTGAGACTCCGTCTCCTACTTCCGCTCGTCGAAAGTCAAGGACGAAGGTTACTCTCCTTCTCCTCTGCTCAAGACTCGTTGTATTTCTCGAAGTTCCTCTGGTTCTGCTCCCATGATTCCTGTTGTCCGCTCTGCTCTCCCCACACTTCCTTTCTTGCTTTGTCTTGCAAGGTCACATGTGGCGCGGATTCCCCCGTAGTGGTCTGGTCTGAGGGCTTCTACGAATGGGCCGTTCACCCCCCCATCCCCTCATTAACTCATGAGGAGCCTCCCCACCTACCAGCCTGGCGAGTAATTCATTCCAGGTCCAGAGAGAAGCTTTGGTCTTTGAGCCAGTAAAGACCAATACGGTATTGGTTCGGTAGAAGTTAACGCCACCATTCTAGGTGCCTTCCACCACCTTTCGTCAACCATCGTGGTCTCTTTTTCAGCACATCCCCCTCCTAGCAGTCATGCAACATATATTCACACATCATTTACATTCATCGACCCTTTTATATAGGGTCCGTCAAATCACACATTAACATCTTGGAGTTTTCCATAGTTCTTGGCCAATATAGTTATTTTTACAGACTGGGGGAAACAGGGTGTTACAGGCTAACTCAATAGGGCTTATAGACACCTAGGGAATTTAGCTTGCATATAACTAAGATTTACAACTTTAGACCAAAAAACTCAAGGGTGTTGGGTACAGCCGATCATGCACCCCCTACAACTCATATGCTCAATTACAACTCAGGTACATAAAGTATTCCAAATGTTGAACAATCACACAAAGATTACCATCATTCCACCATATACCTAACAAATAATCCCATTACAAACTATGATAATATTTTTCATCATTTCATTATTGACTGAGAGATATATAACCCCTTCATAACATTAAGGGAACTCCACACAACTACTCAAGCCTTTGAACAAAATATCGATAGTCGTACTTGTCAAATCTTACCCACATGAGTTGACTAAATAAGATATATATTTACACACACACACTTTATTTTCTCAAATGCAAGGATTCTTTCTCTCATTTGGATTTTGACATGCATGGGTTCTCTCCACCGACATCCTCTTCCTAATAGGCTATGGGTTGCATATTTCCATTGTTCTCATTCTAAGGTACACAATCGATCTAATCTTCTCCTCAAATGCATTCTTGAATCTCCTAAACAACATATATTCAGGTATATTCAATTTCAAACCCTTCTTTCACTCTTAAAATGGCAGTGAATTTTTGTCTAGGCTCCTCTAATACCTCACATTGGATGAATCGACCAATGACCAGTATTGTGAACTAGAAGATAATGCACTTCCAATATTTGACGACCTTTATAGATCTCTTCCCCCGCTATAAAATTTGGCACAAAATAGTTGTAGATCGAGGAATCAATAGGTTTGGTTACACCATAAAAATTATAAAATGCTCTCAAGAACACACACTTTCAGTCCTATGCTCATCAATGAACACATAGCTTGCACATTCTCTGTGACTTCTGTACTACAGAGTAGTACCATGTGGATTCCTTCCTTTAGGGACCATGCATAATTATTTTTCTTGTCAACTGTTGATATTAAGGAAAAAAATTTCCTTCTTTCCTAACTAACAATCACATTCTTCAAATATGATTGGTGTCGACTCCTTTATCAACACAAAACTTTAATGTGATTTCCCGTTTTTCTAATTCATCAGACATTAAATTAGGTGGCTAAAAGAAAACTGACTTCTACCCATTGCAATGGCTCGATGTCTCCTAATCAACATGCCTACATAACTCATATGGTCTTGTTGTGGCCACAACACCCACCATAATTTTTTAAAATGATTATGGGTCCCTCCATATGAATTTTGTTAATATCGCCTTCTTGAACGCTTTGGTTTGGTTTATTTTGTGATATTTTCATTTTACATGAATTTTTCGTTTTGACGTCTTCATTGCTTTTGTTTTGTATCCAACATTCCAATGGTTCAAGTTTTACTTCATTCCGACTTACGGTTTTAAATATATCCTTAGTCAAAATTTTGGTCAATTTTCACCGCATGGACATAAAATATGTAAATTTTATTATTTAATTTTAATATATTAATATAATTTAATTCATTTAGTTTTTATGTAAATTTTATTATTTAATTTTAATATATTAATATAGTTTAATTAATTTAGTTTTAATCAATTCAGTTAATTTAGTTTAATTTAATTAATTAAATATAATTACTTAATTTAGTTTGTTAATTTAATAATGGTTTTGATTCATTGTAATTATTTAATTTAATTGTAATTAATTGTATTATAAATATAGTAAGTGTATTTTCCAACAAACAATTGGTTTTGATGACTCAACTTTAACATGAGATATATTGAGTTTTAGTCAACTAAATGAGGCAAATGAACACTAGTTGGAAAACTATTTCCATGGAGAACAATACATAGGCATTAATTCAAGAAAATCTAGAGATTTATTATCCCAAAAATGCAACAGAGGTCACAGCTACGAATTTGCAACCAAAAATTAATTTCTCGAGTTTGTTTGGAAGAATTTCTTTGGCGAGGAAGATTTGTTTTTTCTTATTCATTTCCATTGCTAATATTATTTCTATAGGAAAGCAAGGCAAAGCTTGCTTATTCATTTCCATTGCTAATATTATTTCTATAGGAAAGAAAGGAAAAGCATGCTTTCTGTTTTATTTGGATTTGAATTCGTTAATTTGTTTTTCACAGTTCTAGAAATCTAGGTTTTCTTTTCATGTTTAATTAGTTTTAATTTTAATTTTTGCAGGGAATTTGTTTTAAGAGACCGGGCCCAAGGATTTGGAACAATAAGATTGGAACAACAGAAAGGAAAGCGGATTTTATTTAACCATAAAATCAAACCAAAATCTTCTCTTAGTTGTCATGAAAAAGCTCTCCTTTTTGGGATCCTATTTGGAAATTATAAATGAGAGTTTGAAGAAGAGAAACGAGGTTCAAATTTTCTGCAAATAGAGTACTGTTTGCACTACTGCAGGGAGGATTTTTCTTGTAGGTTTAGTAGAAATACTCACATATGATCTTTGGGGTTCCATTATTTGCAAGAGAGAATACTCTTTGCATTATTGTAGAGGAAAATTTCTTTTGTAGATTATCTTAAGCTCATATCATAATTTTGGGGATTTCCTTTTGGACTTATAATTTCTAAATCTGAGGATACAGATTATTCACTATTGCAGATCCATCCTTTGATGGTAAATTTGTAGAGTTCAAGAAGGTTTTATGAAGCAATCAAGGTTACAAGTTTTATGTAATGTATTTAAATTTGAATACAAATATTCATTGGAATGCAATCTTTCACTTGTTTTGTTGACATATTTCTTCGAGAGCTTGTCTTTTTCTCACTATTGTGAATTATGCAGGTGTCTTTTATATAATCAACTACCTGTTTGTATGATAGAAGAAATTTGTCAATTAATCTTGAATGCTATCATGTATGAAAATGAATTTATGAGAAACTATTTACTTGGAAATTTATGATTATAAATTGATTTAATTATCATTGAATTATGTGAACTATTTCCATATTTAAATGGTTCATCTCGTATTGTTTTGATCTATAAAACATAGCATGTCTTGCACTTATCATATCATTTTTTAGAACTACTTCAACAACTTGATATTCACTATAAAAGGCATGTTAAATACCCAATATTTTAAATACTTACACTCGGTGTTTAGGAACTATTTCCTACGTGTTGAGTTAGAGTAGTGTTGAGGAAAATATATGAAATGATCTTACTCAAGAATTTCCAGACTCTGCTTGGATAAAGCAAAGTAGACGGGAATATCACACTATGTTTATGGGCAACAAAAATAACATTATGAGTGCTTAGGCTAGTCTTTTATCAATAAAAAAAACTTGTTGGAAATTTACTTTTTATATAATTTTCTAAACGTATCAGTTTTTGAAATAAATGTAAAGATAGAATTAAAGTCACCAAGATGATAATCAAGACAGATGAGACATAAAGCAATCCTTTATTTCATTCAAATTCACCAAAGAGTCATTTTCTTTACAAAATCTCATGCAGAAATTTTAGACCAAAGTCAAACTTAGACATCCCCGATGGAACATACAAAAGGACCTCTAACAAAAAACCAAAACTGAACTCTAAAATCTAAATCATCTTGCCACAGATATTTTCCCACTCAACTCTACACAATAGCCTTTTTCAGTCATGAAAAATAATTCACAAACATACAAGTCTACACAGACTATCAAAGATAGATCAACACCTCTGAAAAACAAGTGTCTGAATGATGTAATTACCCCCTGAATATTGTTGTCTACAATGAGACCCTACTATCATAAAAGAGAATTAGGCTTGTGATGAATGAATGAAAACTGAACTATCTCAACATCAACTCAAGAGAAAATATTAGTATGCTTCTGCTTCTATCCTCCTCTTGTTCCTCCCTTTCCTTTTTCTTTTAAACAATTTAGAATTGGTTGAAGTAGTTGAACCAATTCATTAGTTAAGTTAATTAAAAGACTCAAACAACTTTAGTTAGGGGGAAAAGTAACAATCATAATAAGGGTCATAAATAAATAATAACTAGTAGGTGGGGCACCTTGTGACTCCCTTTATCTCATAACAATCATAACATAACTATTTAGTTTAAGAAAAACACACCTCCTTGTGTCTCCCATCCACATATTCACATTTGACAATTTAGCTCATGATATTTGAAATTATTTTCAAAAAACATTACTCATGTAACCAAAAATAAAACATGTTGTCCAAAGTTTCCTGAAGTCAACTGTCATCAACAAGAGATAAAAATAAAAACTCAAAAGACATATTTCCCACTCTGCGAGGCAATCTTTCCTTCATTGTTGTTGTCACCCTTTGATTTTCCTGAATTTTCCTTTGGCTCTGACGAACCCTTAGGCCTAGTCTCACTGATCACGTGGGAACAATCGTCCCTCAAATGCATCTGGGAGGACATGTATTTGTTATATCCATTGAAGGGTGAGGAAGGGGCAGCAGTGGCTTTTCCTTTTTCAAGGGCATGGTGGGCCTCAATTTTCATCCTTTTGCTAGCATGAGAGGATTTCACTGGTGAGTGGGGAGCAAATTGAACAATGGGGTTAATAGGCGGAGGATCAGGTAGGGATAAATTATGCCAGCCACAATGTTGCGAGACTTTCAGGTGGACAATCTCTTGCCATCCATAATTTTCAGGAACCTCGGGTTGCAATGAGACGTGAGGAGGCACAGGGATACTAGGGGCTTGCAGAGCTTGTAAAGGAGGCATTTCAGGCCTGGGTTGGACCACTCCTTTCCCAATCCAATTGAAAAATCCATCTTGAAACAACTAGCCAAGCTCTTGTGAATCAACATCAAAATGTATGGAGAACCTGGGCCTTCTTGGGGATCTATTCCAATTACCTCTTCCTCTGTTTCCTCAGCCATGGTTACCTCGACTGAAAAAACTCATTCCTGCATGCATGATTGATTAGCAAATAGTCTTTTAAATAACCATACATGACAACTCTTAAAAATATGAAATAGATTTGGCTCAACGATGTATCAGACTCATGCAATCCAATCCATACAAATTGTTTTACTGTTTATAAATGAGCAGGGGGTGAATAAAGGGTCCTTGGATATGTGAGGGTTTGTATTGAGCGAAACATGATATGATGAGGGGGAAAAAAAATGATTACTTCTCAAAGACAACAACAATCAACTGCAAACCAAGAAAACATCACTGTAATTCAACCAAGACACTGTTACTGCCAAACTGCTTCAACACAAAATCTTTCTTGACTCTAATCGATTTTAGAACAGGGAGTGAAAAATGAATGTGGGAAGAAAATGGGATTGTAATTAGAGAAAAATGAAATAATGGTTTGGAATGAGAGTGGGTACTGTTCACCAAATTAATCAAGTAATCCATATAGTCATTCTGTTAAAAGGAGATTCACCAACCAAACAATCATAACAGTCACTGTGTATTAGATAGTTCACTACTCATAGTAAAAAATCTAACACAGTGCCATCAACAAGACAATATGCATTCCACAACAATCTGTAAGGAAGTTATGTTCCTTTTATTTTTAACAATTCTCAAATGTGTAATAGTAACCATTTCCACTATGTTAATCATCATAACAACCACTGCCCACACATTTCTTCAATCATCAAATACACCCAAAGTCGTGTTTAAAAAATGCAATGAAGTTATACTGTCACTGTAATCGGGCTTATCATTTAAAATGCATGACATTCCTTAAACATACATAATGGAAGTCAACCCAATAATCAAGATTAAAATTGCAAAAACTCAGATCGTCATTTAAACAGACAGGCAACAACCACCATTCCAACATATGCTATGCACAAAATAATTCAATCATGCAAGTGTAATTATGTCACTGTACAAGCACAATTCAATGTGACTGTAAAATGTCGGGCTATCCATCCAATACGATGAGGTATCAACAACGTGCATGTCTTCATAAAACAAATAATTGAATTGCAACAAAGTCGTGCTTAAAACTCTGTTACTATCTCTGAGTGTGGAACTCAAAATTATCCATATTATACATAGTGGGAAACCACCCAAAACACCACGATGTGACATTCCCATTTTAAAATTCCAAACACACTGTCACAATATTAACTTAATCCATCGTGCCAAGCTATCAACCTAATATAATATTGCTTCACATTAATCAAACTGCAACCAACCATGCTATGTAAAACTCGGGCTCATGCAATCAAATGATCATAAGAATACAATGGATGGATTTTCTATAGTCATCTCGGTTGCAATAACCATTTGGCCCCCAAAAAACAACTCATAATTACAATGACCATTTATTCGTGGTGTAGGAACACCACACACACAAATGCAGTATGCGTGAGCATTATTTAGAAATCGTAACCAATGCCAAATAAAACATCTGAATAATCATAGTGAAAAAAGACAGTGACTGTGTATCAACCAATCAACCAATTCAATGTTGAGCCTATACTTTGATTGTTGTAACAATCAACAACCGACCTACCATGTTGTGGCAACCACACATACCTTCGCATCGACATGAAGCGAGGTTGTAACCTTCCCAATTTAAACAATACTGGGTTATCAAACACAAGGAGAGTGTCTGTGTATTTTGAATTGTCCAATTAACAATGCAGGGTTTTCCATTTTAATAACATAGGCAACGACTATATATCAAACCAACACGATCGTCATATGACGAACTGGGCGAGTTGTACCCATTTTTTGTCGACAATACACAACCATCCAAGAATAACCAAGCAGTAAACCCGATAGGCCATGCTAGTCTTCTATATCAACCCTCAGACCTGTAGAGTTAAGGGTTTGCTCTGTGACCAACGCAGGGGAAGCTAGAGTTGACTCCTTCCAATGGTGAAAACCTCTAAGACCAACTATGCATACACAGAAAGAACCACGACTTATTCATGGACATGTAACAAATCCCATGACATGAGGGATATAATAGAGGAGCGAGGCTCCTACTCGGCCAATAATGATACTTAACACACGTAGGGTATAACCCTCGTGGCTCTCCAGTCAAACAACCACAAAGATGAAGTGAAGAAAGGGCTGAGAAGGAACAAAATAATCCACTACGTAACCTTCAGTGGTGGAAACAAACCAATGCTCAAGTGAACAAGACACAGTTACATAGAGTGCTTCCAACCATTAAAACCCATAAAAACCAAAGACTGGTCATAGCGATACAAATGCGTGAGGACAACCAACCACCCAAAACCAACAAAACCCCTCAAACTAAACCAACAAGGATCACAGAGATCCCTTATGGCTACTAACACCCAAGATGACCAATAACACTATGAATTCAATATTATTGTAGAAAGAACCATCAACGCTTTATTCCAAAATCAAAATTTTACACAGTTGCAGTACTTCAGGAAAGCACAAACCAATACACTTGAGCCAATAATCATTTCATAACCAGAGAAGACTCATGAATGGCCAAAAATGACATACCTATAACCGAACACCTTAAAACGCGAGCTGGTCGAGCGGTTCCTCTCTGCTAAGAAATCAGAGCATAACCACAACAACAAGGTTGAACAATATCCCGACTAGGGTGGCGACCAACGGAATGAGTAAGGGTGACGTGTAGTAAATGCACGTCGCCTCCACCCAAAATTTATTAACTCATCAGTACATGCCAACAAGATTTTCATTAACACCATTAATTGAAACCCTGCGTTGGAATCTGCATCTATTACTTGTCAAATGCTCCATCCACATCATATCTCCCATTTCCAACTTGACCATATTACATATCAACTATATAATCCAATAAACCATGTATCAAATCACCCCAATAGTGCAATCCACATCAACTCATTCTATAACATTATCACTATGCATATCAATTATATAACTAAAACAAAATTGTATAGATACTAATCTAATAGCTAGGATAACAATGAATGTAGCATAGTATATAGTATGTTTTAGTTTCTTCCTTTTTCTTTTATATTGCCTTTTGTTTTTTCCAATCGCTTGTGTATGTCATTGCTAACATGTTTATTGTGCAGTTGTCTCAAGAAAATATAGCAATGGTGCCAATGAATAACATAGGTAGTAGTAACATAAGAACCAATACTTCATAAGTCCAATCCATAGCCACTAAAAAACAAGATCTCATAAACCATGTAAGAAGTGTCGAACATGAGCACAAAAACGAAAAGAAAAGGAACAACTTGATCTCCAGTATACAAGGGGGTCCCACCTACTAATATTATTTAACTTTTATAATAGTAGGATTTAGCAACACTTTGCGGGAAAAACTTCATTAACGTTTTTAATCGTCAACAAACTTGTGACTCCATGGGGAAATTTGTTTTCAACACGTTTAGAATTCAGAACTCATGGTTTCGAAAACCAAGAACAACAGGTCAAAGAAGATATAACCAGGAAGGTTATGCAATAGGGGGAAGTGAGGGGATTTAATGGAAAGATGACCAGGAATTTGGGAATAATTCATGAAAAGTGTTAAGTATGAGGGGTTTTCAACTGTATGCATAATCATCCAACCAGAATCTGCTCTTAACTTCAAAGATATTTTTTTTTAGACTTTCTCTTAAAATGTCAATGGATGAAGTAATGGCAAGAATAAGCAGGAGATAGCCAATCCTTTACAAGATAGTAGTGGGAATATAGAACAATTTCAAGCGTCATTCAGAGGAGACATCATAACAGTTGTGTAAGATTTATTTTTGTTGACTAACAATGCTTTGTAGGAGTGTCAGTGTGGAAGAATTGATCCAACATCCTATCTTCACAAAATCAACTAAAAAAAAAGTGATAGAAACAAGATCACGACAGAAGTAAAAATGCGGAAACTAAAATAAGAGCAATAAAAAAAAAAATGAAGAAGTGGCAAGAAATTTTTTGAAACAGAAATCATTAATCAAACTACTGTAAGGAAGAAAGGAAAATAGCGCAAAAAATGAAAGCAAAGCTAAGATACTAATATACATAAAATCCAATCAACATTAGAACTTTTCATGTTGGTCCCTCACAATATTTCAATCAAGTACTGTTAGTGCTATAGGAAAACAATTGCTTCTATAAATTCTTTAAAACGTATGAGTTAGTGTCCAAGACAAAATAAATTTGGAAAGGACCCAACACTTGGAAATATGATGTAACTATAAGCCCCTTGACACACACAATTAGATCATCAAGATAGAAATGGAGACTGACCAATTCATCGAGGGTCGCGTGCATAGGTCTTTCAAAAGCGGTACCTATATCAAATAAGCTAGAAATACAGCATTGGTAAGACATGGTACCCCGATAAGTTATCAGAGTGGTTTTGTGAACATTTTCCCCTTTTATCTTGATTTTATTATAACCCAAAATTTCGTCAAGTAAGGGCTTCAACTATAACTCTACAACTTGTTGCAGAATCATTCTTGTATTGAGGGGGGAAGAAGGATTTCTCATACTAGCTTGACTGAAGGTGAAAAGATGAATGTAGGTTCTAATATGATATGTGGTCTTTGAAGCAGGTACCCGATTTGGAACCCATTCAAGGTGGACTAAAAAAATAATCTTAGACCTTAAGAAAATTCCAAACTCCTTTTGAAAGGGTGCTTCCGGTGCAGAGTTAACAAGTTCTTGTTTTTTCCTAGTTGGTTACATAGTATGTTGAACAAGACCAGGATCAAAACCACGAATATCCTCTTAAGACCAATAAAAAACCTTTTGATATTCACCGAGTAGTCCGGTGGACCTCATCTCTGATTTATCAGAACATTGGACATACATTTTAACATTCATTGAATATTTAGGTGTCCTAATGTTTAGGGGGATGGTTTCAACCACCTTCTTCCGTAACTCCTCTTATTTCCATTTTTCTTTATTGCCTACATCACTCGATGAAAATGAATTCTCAAGAGGATTCAAGCCCTCGGGAATTTGATTGTTCTCTATGGATATAATCTCCTTGGTCTTAAAAGGTTCATCTTGAATGAAAGCACAATTTCTCTCATTGTTAGGGAGGGCCTGCCAAGATTTGACATTGTCAGAGATATATGGCCGATATAGAGATTGAAAGGAACAATTAGGCATGTGAGGTAAAAGTTGTTGATTAGGAGAATCCGCAAAGACAACTATCCGACCAACCATTGAATTTAACTCCCTCTTAACATGAGTGATGTTGAAGGATAAAAGGTTCGAGATAAGCTCCAAAACAGTTTGGAAGTATCGTTCCATCAACTTGTTGCTAGGAGAGCATATTTTTCGTATCAAGTTCAAAACGAGCTCAAAATATTCGAAGACTGAAAGGTGACCACAACCAAGATTAAGGACGTTTTCAATGCCTAATAATAAGGTTCAAACTTAGTGTCATTGTTTGTACAAGAGAACTCTAACCTATAAGACAGATTATGAATTCTTCCCACAGGGGAAACCAAGATAATGCCAACCCCATTTCCTTCATTAGAGCTTGAACCATCAAAGTGCATATGACACATATCATCTTCTAAATCGATTCTTTCCAAAGGAATATTATCCTCTTCAACAAATATGAAGTACACTCCTAGGTCCTCTTCAATATAGTTTACGCTAGATTATGGAACACTTTCTATGTAGGCTGAAATTCTTCCCTCTCTAAGGACTATAATGTTTTTACCATTCTGAGGAACGGATAAATGTGTCCCATCGAGTGAGAGGTATCCACCTGTTAAGGCTTTCCAATCTCTTCCCAAGATAATTGAGTAATTGCTTACAGGCATATCAATGACTTGAATGCTGAGGGTTGTCATTATCTTAGGATGAGCACATAAAACTAGGGTCACATCTTTAATCTCGCCTTTGGTTGTTTGTTGTAGACTATTATAGGAGAGCATGATTCTGGCATTTTCATTGGTACAAGACAAGCCTAGTGCTTCCATAATAATCTTCAACATTACACTTGGTCCTGAACCAACATCAATGAGGCAACAACGGGCCATCTTATCCATAATATTTACAAAAATATAAAAAGGGGAATTTTTTACAGGGTATCTAAATTTATCTACACCTACTTTATTTATAGAAGAATCCTCTTTGTCTACCTCTTCAGAAAGATTGGATACAACGAAAGATTTTCCTTCCATGAATTGTTTCAGATGCATATGTTGTTTAGGGACGACAACCATGTCTAGAAGGGTTGTATTTTCTTTGATGTTGGCCAACTAATTCAAGATATTGTATTTGGAAGAGGGGAGATGAGGAGTGATCCCTTGACTCTCAGGAACCCTAGAAACCTGGAGAGTAGCAATGGTTGAGGATGAGCTTGGGCCAAAAGAACTACGGGGAGGATCAAATTTTACCTTGGGAGTATAGGCCTTGTTCCTAGTGTTGATGACCATGACATATTCTGGCTCTACAAAATCTAGGACATCGATAGTAGCTTTTAGTATTTTCCCAAAGATATTATCTCTGACATTCTTCTTTACCTCACATGTGGTTTCTTCGTGGTGTTCCTCACAAAATTTAAACCAACTCCGAGGCAGGATAGCTTTAGGTTGAAAATTATTTTCAACCAAATTCCTAAAGCGGGGTGCAAAAGAGGATGAAGCTCTAGGAGTGAGAGGGGAGACAATATCCTTCCACTCAAACGTTATCATACGATTGGTCATATCTTGTACTAGCTATAATAGGGAGGACATGTCTATTTGTCTAACCGATTCTTCCTGGGGAAGACCAATTCTTTTAAGTTGTTCTTCATACTCTAAACAAGTATGTAGAGAGGAACCAAGATTATCAATGGCTTTTTCCTTAAGGCTATGAAGGTAGGGAGAAGGCAATGCATTATAGTAATTCATGAAATTTTCTTGGTTCTGAGGGTAGATAAGTTTGGGGATTTGATTGTATAACTTGGTGAAACACAAGTTGAAAGACTTGATGGTCTCACCATCCTTATAGGTGACGCTATTTTATTCCCTTAACTTCTCAACGAGGCTTTTGGATTGTCCATAAATGGATTGAAACCAATAGATTAACTCCTCCCAATTAGACAAAATCTTAGGAGGAATGTCAAAGAAATCGGTCACAACCTTTCCTTCCAAGGAATTGATGAACAAGCACATGCAAGTGTCATTGTCGTTGGCCCCTATGTTATGACAAGAATTAGAAAATTCCACTAGGTGTTCGTTTGTACTGACAATATTATTTCCTGAAAACCTAGCCAAGTGATCTTTAAATTTTGGAAGTGGACGAGTAGCAAGTGCTAGGTTAAGAGGAGAGGACACATGCCACAATGTGGTTGTGGCGTCTTCTTTGAACTGAAAAATCCCATACTCTTTAATGACTTTGGTGGGGTTCATGGTATATTGTACAGGGATATGGTGGCTATACTAGCTACCAATCACTGATGACGATGAATATTGAGAAGATGGAGAACTTCCAGTTCCACCAGAGCCACCACTAGATGCCATCCTGTGGATGATAGATGAGGGAAAGAAAGACGAACTAGATGAATTGGATAAATTTCTCCTTAGAGTATTTTTTTGGGAAGATAACACAACGTTTCTTCTTCCTATTTCAGCAATAGGATTGATTTTAGGTGACAAGCCTCTTCTTCTCCTAGAATCACGAGAATCTAAGGACATGAAAGAAAAGCCAAAACTTGAAGAAACAAAAGGGTCACTTCTGATTTCTAGGTTGTCTACGTCTAGCTTCCAATTGTTTTTGAGCACTAATATCTCGTTCAATTGCTTCCCAAGAATGGTTAAGCTCAACACGGGTGTTGGTAGTGTCTAAGATGGTATTAAACATATTCAAAGCAATGTTGTTCTGGTCTTGAAGACCAGGTTCAATATTGGCCTGCCTTGCAACAGGAACAATCATTAAGTATAAAACAATCAAAGAATAAATATCATAAGAGAAAGATGTATCAATGAAAATCGAGTATAAAAATTAACCAGAGAGATATTGAAGATCTCCCTAGTATGGTTGCCAAATAAATGTTGAGGAAAATATATGAAATGATCTTACTCAAGAATTTCCAGACTCTGCTTGGCTAAATAAAAGTATATGGGAATATCACCCTATGTTTATAGCCAACAAAAATAACATCCTAACTCACAAGTATTAATTACTATTGCTTAGGCTAGTCTTTTATCAATAAAAAAAACTTGTTGGAAATTTACTTTTTATACAATTTTCTGAACATATCAGTTGCTGAAATAAATGTAAAGATAGAAGTAAAGTCACCAAGATGATAATCAAGACAGATGATACATAAAGCAATCCTTTATTTCATTCAAATTCACCGAAGAGTCATTTTCTTTACAAATCTCTTGTAGAAACTTTGGACCAAAGTCAAACTTAGACATCCCCGATGGAACATACAAAATGACCTCTGACAGAAAACCAAAACTGAACTCTAAAAGTTGGATCAACTTGCCACATATTACTTCCCACTCGACTCTGTAGAATAGCCTTTGTCAGTCATGAAAATTAATTCACAAACAGACAAGTCTACACAGACTATCTAGGATAGATCAACACCTCTGAAAAACAAGTGTCTGAATGATGTAATTCAGCCCTGAATATTGTTGTCTACAATAAGACCCTGCTATCATAAAAGAGAATTAGGCTTGTGATGAATAAATGAATGAATGAAAACTAAACTATCTCAACATAAAATCAAGAGAAAACCTTAGGATGTTTCTGCTTCTATGCTCCTCTTGTTCCTCCCTTTCCTTTTTATTTTAAACAATTTAGAATTGGTTGAAGTAGTTGAACCAACTCATTAGTTAAGTTAATTAAAAGACTCAACCAACTTTAGATAGGGGGAAATTAATAATCAGAATAAGGGTCATAAATAAATAATAACTATTAGGTGGGACCCCTTGTGACTCCTTTTAGATCATAACAATCATAACATAACTATTTAGTTTAAGAAAAACACACCTCCTTGTGTCTCCCATCCACATATTCACATTTGACAATTTAACTCATGATATTTGAAATTACTTTCAAAAAATATGACTCATGTAACCAAAAATAAAACATGTTGTCCAAAGTTTCATGAAGTCTACTGTCATCAACAATAGATAAAAATAAAAACTTAAAGCCCATATTTCCCACTCTGCGATGCAATCTTTCCTTGATTGTTGTTTTCACCCTTTGATTTTCGTGAATTTTCCTTTGGTTGCGATGATCCCTTAGGCCTAATATCATTGATCACGTGGGAACAATCATCCCTCAAATGCATCTGGGAGGACACAGATTTGTCAAAGCCATTGGAGGTTGAGGAAGGGGCAACAATTGTTGGATTACTGAGAGGGGGGGTGAATCAGTGATAGCGTAATTACAATCTTTTTTCTCCAAATAATCCAAGTGTTATATCAATGTAGAATTATTATCCAATAATGAGAAATAAGAAATGAACAATCACACACATACACAGTACACTAGTGTTTTACATGGAAACCCAAATCGGGAGAAAACCACAAAATGCTTTATCTTATATGTCTTGAAGAATTACATTCATTGGAAGCACCAACTTCCTTTGTTTTCCAGCTGCAACTGGAATGAGGCTTCAACCCCCTATTTTCTCAGGCTACAACCTGAGGGAAGCTCCAACTCCCCAATTCTCTGGCTACAACTAGAAGGAGGCTACAACCCCTTATGTTCTTCGTCTACAACCGTAAGGTGGCTACAACCACCTGTCCTTTCCCTGTCCAACCGCCCTAAAGTAAAAGTAGAATGATGGAACCACTTCCACACTATCACTGTGAGATACATTGTTGTAAATATGTACCAATAAACCTGAACCATGCATCAACCTGTATCTCAACCTGTAATTAACCTGTACCATAAACAAGTGCATCAACCATGCACCAACCTGTACCAAACAATCTGTAATCAACCTGTACCATAAAAAAGTGGAACCAACCATGTACCAAGTATGTACCAATCATGTGTCAAGTACTCATCAACTATGACTCATCAATATGCACCAACATCATCAACTCTACACCTCATGTATGTGCCAACTCATCAACTACTTGTCTCAAGCATGTACCCAACTTGTACCTCAACCAAAAGACCTCATCAATTTCATTATCTAAATATGATTTGTAAATCTGTAATAGTCCTGGTGTATATTATCACATACCTGCAAACCTTCCTTAACTTTAACAACAAGTGACTAGCATTTTCATCAAACGTTTCTTTAGTCTCACAAGACTAGTTTTGGATTAGTCAATAACCCTAACTTGAAATAATCATAACTTTGTACCTGTAATGAATAAATATCTGAAACTGATACAAAATGTTCTTTAGTGTGTTTTTTTCAATTCCTCCAGGTTTCACTACTTGGAACCTCTTATAAAAGGAGTTATGGAAAAAATGACACACCTTGCTGAATTCTGGCATATTCTAGAGAGCGACCTTGTAGAGAGTGCCCCACACGGAATATTTTTTGAATTGATATGAAAATGTTACAAAAAATACTAACTAATTTACTCTAACCAACACATTTTGTCTTACTAAATTTGGATCTGTTATGAAGAAGTTATGACGTTTTTACCTGAAACACTTGTTTTTGACTAGTTTCAGGACTAGCCAAAAACCCTATTTTCCACGGAGTGTAACTTAAAAAATAAAACGTACCACAAGCTTAATTGTTTACCACAGATACTTGGATACGTTTCCTCAATGGAAGATAAATTTCACAGTCCGAAGCATTGTAGAAAAAAAGTTATTGCGAAAATGGTGAGATAACCTGAAACAAACATACCTTAGAAAGCATCATAAAAATTTGTTATCCTTCCTTGAATTCTGGCCTTCTTTTCTTCACTTTCCTCAGAAATTCGGCTTATATATCCTTTGGTTACCTCAAACACCTATAGGTATTCAATGTGCTCAAGTGTGTCTTAAATGAAAGAGCTCTGCCTCTTATTTATACTCTCCAAGTAGCTTCCTTAAAGACATCTTCTAGGTCACTTTGCTCACTTTCCTTATTTTAGGGTTAACCCACTTCTAATTTCTCCATTAAATTTATTATTGAATTAATGTATTTTGTATTCACTTTGAATTATAGTACATTCATCACTTCACTTTATTATTTACCTTTTAAAATCTCTTAAACCACTTTGACTACTTTGACATTTTGGGGCTTCTAGATGACATATGAGGGTCCTCCAACTTCGTAAGGCCATAACTCTCAAACCGTGAGGAGTTATGTGACGTTCCACATACCACCAGAAATGGAATGACATGTAATATTCATATAGAATAATATTACCTAAAAATATATCAAAACTCATACTGTTATCCATCAAACAAACTTGGGTCCATTACCCAAACCTGGGTTCTCCAACTTCTCATGGCTATAACTCTCTAACCATGAGGAGTTATGTGATGTTCCACATACCAATGAAAATGGAATGACAAGAAATATCCTTCTAGGATAGTTTCACTAAAAAAATCACTGGCGTTCATCTCATTATTCCACAAATAAGCATGGGTTCTCTAACCATACTTCTAGGATAACTTAATCCACAAAGCATCTTCCCGTCAGGGATTTCACCATAAGGGGACCACTTTGGAGTTCATCCATTTGTACTTATTATCAACCATGAAAAGACAATAATGATTCATATTTACATAAAACAATATTGGGTCCATTAGCCAACCTTTGTTCTACAGGGCTTTCTTCAAGGGCTGACATCAATGACAACCAACCTTAATCAACAATTTCCTTTTTTGGCATTGATGGAAACACTATGATACAATACTTAAATCATATCACTCATGCTCCCCCTGGAACCATGCCTCTATCCTTTGCCTCTGTCCTCTGCATCTAATAAATCTCTTCCCCTTTGTCATCAATGGAAAAGGTATCTTTCCATCCGGGGTTTCTCCCTGTGACTGAACTGTCCTCTTATGGTGTTTCCTCGTGTAAATCTAAGACATATAAGATAAGAATTCAAAAAGAATTGATTTTGGAGTAGAAATAACTCCAAGTCTCTGACGAATATATTCAAAGGATTCCCGTGGAAGTTGTTTTGTGAAGATATCTGTCACTTGTTCTTTTGTGCCCACATACTCAGCTCTGATGTTCTTTTCTGCAACCTGCTCCGGTAGAAAGTGATACTTTATTGGAATGTGCTTCGTCTTGGAGTGCATCACTGAGTTCTTCGAGATACGGATGGTGCTTGTATTATCACAATAGATTGGAATGGGATCATCACACTCAACCTGTATATCTGTCAGAGTTTGTTTCATTCAAAGAACCTGTGTACAACATGATGTTGTTGCAATATACTCTGCCTCGACCGTAGATAAAGATATTGATGATTGATTCTTGATTATCCATGATAATAAACACTCACCCAAGTAGAACACTGCTCCATTGGTTCTTCGTTGGTCATCAATAAAACCTGCCCAATATGCATTTGTGTAGGCAATAATTGATAGATCCTTTCCTTTTGGATACCATAATCCAAACTCTTCTATTCCTTTGAGATATCTGAAAATCCTCTTCACTGCTAACACATGTGACTCCTTTGGTGCTTCTTGAAATTGTGCCACCTATCCAACTGCCTGCATTACATTTGGTCTGGATGTTGTCACATATAGTAGGCTGTCAATCATTGACTTGTATTTCCTCTGATCTATAGACTTCAAATCACCATCTTTTCTCAACTTGCAATTGGTTTGCATGGGAGTGATAATTGTTTTGCAATCTTTCATTCCGAACCTCTTTAGCATTTCTCTGATATACTTGGTTTGAGAAATAAATATTCCTTGGTTGCTTTGATGTATCCAAATTCCCAAAAAGAAGGATAGTTCTCCAAGTAACTAAATTTCAAATTCATTATGCATATCTTTTGAAATTTTTTGTCTTAACCTATATCATAAACATAAACTTCAATTAATAAAATATTACCTTCACTTACCTTGATGTAGAGGTTGTTATCTGCACTTCCTTTTCTGAACCCTGCCTGCCGCAGATACTTATCCTTTCTAGAGTACCATGCTCTAGGAGGCTGTTTTAGACCATACAATGCCTTCTTTAATTTCCACACATAATCTATGTTCTCTGACAATTGAAATCCTTCTGGTTGTTCAATGTAGACTTCTTCTTCAAGTTCCCCATTCAGAAAAGCTGATTTTACATCTATCTGATATGCTTTAACATTTTTGGAGCATGCATAGGCTAACAACAACCAGATTGCTTCCATTCTGAAAACTGGGGCAATTGTCTCTTCAAAGTCGATTCCTTCAATCTGTGCATATCCTTTACATACCAATATAGATTTGTTCCTTGTAACTTGTCCATCTTCATTTAATTTATTCCTGAAAACTCATTTTGTGTCAATCACATTCTTATTCTTTGGTCTTGGAACCAGTTCCCAAGTGTCATTTTTCTCTATCTGATCCAATTCTTCATTCATGGACTTATTCCAAAATCCATCCTTGTTGGCTTATTCAAAACAATTTGGTTCAATTGTAGATAAGAGTGCTAGGTGTGTTTGTTATGGTGAATAGATTTTTCTTCTAGTATCAACTCCTGCATCTTTGTTTCCAATAATCTGATCTGAAGGATGATTCTTCTGTACTCGTTTGCTAGGTGTCTTTGGAGATACTTGTTGAACTTTCTCTTTTGTTTCTGTCAGATTCTCTTCATCTTCCTCTTCTACTTAATCTTCTGCTTCTTCTTCTTCGAAAAGTTGTTCCATTGATTTGTTTTCTTCTTCATTTGATTCTGGTCTGCCTATTTCATCAATTGTTATGTTGATGCTTTCAACAACTTTGTTCAATCTTAGATTGTAACACTTGTATGCTTTCCTTGTACTTGATTAACCAACAAATACTCCTTTTTCCACACGAGAGTCAAACTTTCCCATTCTGCCATCTTCTCTTTTGATGTAGCATTTGCTTCCAAAAACTCTGAAGTGCTTCACATTTGCTGGTCTTCCTTTCCATAGCTCGTAGGGAGTTTTATCAGTGTTGTTTCTGAGCATTACTTTGTTTTGAATGTGAACTACTATATGCACTGCCTATTTCCAAAATATATCTATCAATTTGGAATCCATTAGCATTGTTCGATCCATTTCCTATACTGTCTTGTTCTTTCTTTCAACAACTCCATTTTGTTGAGGTGTCCTAGCAACGAATAATTGCCTTTTTATTCCATGACTGCTGCAGTAGTCCATAAATTCCTTTGAAGTTAACTCTCCTCCATTATCAGATCTCAAGAATTTGATTCTTGAATCCATCTCATTTTTAACCATTTCCTTATAGATCTTGAAGTTTTCAAAACCTTCTGACTTGTTCTTGAGAAAAAAAATTGTAGTCATTCTTGTATAATCATCAAATAATAATATAAAGTATCTCTCACCTTTTAATCCCTTTGTTGTAGTTGGTCCAACTATATCAGTATGCACAATTTCTAGTGGTCTTATTGTTGAATATTCCTTTGATTTGAACCTAGTCTTTGTGTGTTTTCCTTGTTGACAATGCTTGCATAAAGTGTTGGTTGGTTTCATGATCTGGGGAATTTCTATGACTACTTCTCTTTTGCTGAATTTGACAAGGTTATAAAAATGTATGTGACCCATTCTTATGTGCCATAGCCAATTTTCATCTTCCTTTCATAGACAACACTTTTCATTTCTAATTTCACTTAACACATATATGTTGTTTGAAGTTCTTGCAGTTGTACCGACCAATTTCCTTGAACCTTCTCTTCTTATCTCACACTTTTGTGAATCGAAAGTAACTTTATGACCTTGGTCACACATTTGACTCTCACTTAGAAGATTATGTTTTATATCTTCTACCAGTAGAACATTTTGTGCCTATTTATTCTTATTCCCAATTCAGACTGTGCCTTCTCCAATGATTTTGGCTTAATTATCATTTCTGAAGAAGACTGATCTATTTCTTTCCTTTCACAATGTAAGAAATTTGTCTCTATCTCCTATCATGTGTTTTGAACACCCACTGTCAACATACGAACCGTGTTTCTTCTGCTTAGCTTGTAGAGCGATTGTGCATTCTTCATTGCTATATTGATCTTGCTTTCTTATCCATGTCATTTTCTGAGGTTCTTGTCTGTGACTGTTGTTATTCTGTTGAGGTGTTACATGTCAAAATTGATTAGCTGGATAAGTGTCGCATTGTCCCTATCAATCATCGTAAGTGTCGCATCTTCCCTACAACTTTCGCATGTGTCGCAATTTGGTCACTAGTGTCGCAAAGGATGTTCAGACATACTGCCATGATAATGACACTGAGGAGACACTTATAACATCTCATATGACTGATTTGAAGGAGGATAAATGATCTACTGAAGTCAAACAACCTTTTTCCATCTGAAAGCACCCAAAAAAATGAGTTTTGGAGAGGAGCGCTCCCCCTTACACTATCTCGGAGCGTCGATGCTCCCCCTTACACTGTCAAGGAGCATTATAACGCTCCCCTAGCCCTTTTGAGGGAGCGCTATAGATTTTGAGAGCGCTGGCGCCCCCTAAAGCCTACTAGGGAGTGCTGCAACGCTCTAATGGCCCTTTTGAGGGAGCGCTACCTATTTTGGGAAGTTGTTAAGCTGTTGAGATGAATGGGGGAAGCATATTTTCATTCTTGGAAGGCAGTTGGATTCGAATCCCTAGTCCAACCATGATCCTAGGGTAGATCCTCAATTGAAGGAGGAAAATCCTGACCTTCCCCAAGGATATCTCAAGATTGTTGAGCCTCTCCAAGGCTATATAAGCAAGCTTTCTAATGGTGAAAGGGGAATGGAAATGGAGAATTACACCAAACTTATGATCTCATAAGTGGTGCTGGGGGAAGAATTGAACATATGAAACTTATGATCTTAGAGGAAACTTACAGTCAGCCAAAGGAGAGTGATCAGTAAAGCTGTTGTTATCCAAGTTGTGGATCTTTCAGGCAAGGGTTAGACAAAGAGGACTTGATGAAGCCGTCGCATTCGCATCTACGATTGTAAGTACTGCTGTCGTTATTCTCATCAATATGACACGCTTGGCCTATTTCTTTCTAGTTTGTGTCTAATGTTGCATGAACTTATCATTTAGTGATAGATCTATTTTCAAGCTAATATCAATAGAGTAGGAAGTGGTCGTATCTTGTTTTGCCCGCAGAACTCAGCGAGGAGCAAAGGATTGGAGCGCAACTCGGAGCGTGCAGGGACAAACATCGATAACAGGTACTTCTATCATCCTTCCTTCTCATGTG
>JZKD02S0845506.1:10888-21973 GCA_000966675.3 Picea glauca | reverse complement strand
TAAAATTACTAATCTAAATTACAACTAATGGCCTAAAGCCGACATAAATAAAATATCATTACTAATCTAATATGCCCCAATTAAGGGGTAATGAGCCAATATTAGGGCTTAACATTAACACAGAGAAACTTAAGGTCAACAGGTTCATGTTCGGCCTTAATGGTAGTAGACATGCAAAGGTTAGCATTTTGATGCCTCAAACCTTGCATGATGTCATCTAGAAGGCCCTCATAGTAGAGGAGGAACTTATCAGCAAGGGTCAGAGCAGGACTCCAACGAGACCGGCAGGGTAGGTGTCATCTGGTGCACAGTAGCATCAGACACCAGCCAGACATACGCCCAGATAACGTGGCTTCTAGAGAGGATCCACTTTCACTACACCTCCATGACTGACACTTCAACAACAGACACCTTATCGGGGGCCACAACATCAGCAACAGCGTCGACCACAGTAGTAGCAGTTTAGGCCTGTTCAACAGAATAGATTAGGAACCAGGTCGGTGGGCCGTCATCTTCTACTTCGGGTACCAGGACTACTGGACCAAAGAAGGGGTGTTGGATCTGTGGGGAGACACACTACCAGCACGACTGCCCTGTGGAGAGGAATAGAGCATATGGATCAGTCGGACCCACTACCGTGGGAGATTTTGGCAAGGTCCATTAAATTCACACAATGCTAAATAAACTTCAGGTAGAACACCAGTCAATTTTGCTCGAGACGTCAGGTACCGCCGCTAACCAGACCCTTAGTATTTTGATTGATCCCAGGGCTACCGAGAGTTTCATCTCGGGTGTCACGCTAAAAATGATTATGGTAAAGGCAGTCGAACATGACGAGTTCTTCTTTGAAGATATGGCTTCGAGAGCCAAACAGAAGGTTGGAGGAAAGGTTACAGGTTGTACCCTTAAACTGGGAGAGTTTGTCACCAGGGCCAACCTGTACATCACGATATTAGGATATTATGACGTCGTGATCGGTATGGACTGGTTGGAATCGCATGAGATGATACTCAACTACAAGACAAAACAATTGAGCTTGGTCGATGATGAGGGGAAAAGATGTGTGATTGTAGGACGAAACCAGGGAGTTTTCCTGAGGTTCATCTCTTCTTTGCAGCTACAGAAGAGCATACGCAAGGGGTGTAAGATTTATGCAATCCTTGCGTTATACGAGAAGTGAGTAGCGGAAGGTCTAGAACACCTTCTGGTTGTGAAAGAGTTTGCAGATGTCTTTCCGTAGGAGTTACCTGGGATGCCGTCGGAGAGGGAATTGGATTTTACTATAGACCTAAAACTGGGGACTGAACTAATAGCTAGGATTCCTTATCGGTTGTCGACCCCAGAGTTACAGGAGTTGAGAATGCAACTGAAAGAATTGTTGGACCTTGGACTGATACATCCAACTATGTCACCATGGGGTGCTCTTGTTATTTTCATATGAAAGAAGGATGGGTCGTGGAGGCTCTGCATTGACTACCATCAATTGAACAAGGAAACAATCAAGAATCAATATCTATTTCCAAGGATTGATGATCTGTTCGATCAGATGAAGGGTGTGATGATTTTCTCAAAGATCGATTTACGATCAGGGTATCACCAGTTATGGATCAAGGAGGATGATGTCCCTAAGACCGCCTTTAAGACTAGGTTTGGACATTATGAGTTCATTGTTTTACTGTTTGGGCTGACAAACACCCCAGGAGTATTCATGATTTTCATGAACAGGGTGTTCCGCGAGTACTTGGACAAGTTCATCCAAGTATTCATTGATGATATTTTGATTTACTCTAGGACGACAGAGGAACATGACAAGCACTTACACTTGGTATTGGAGTGTTTCTGAGAGAACAAATTGTTTGGGAAGTTGTCCAAATGATCATTTTATCAATCGAAGATTCACTACTTAGGGCATGTCATCTCTGATGAATGTATCACCATGGATCCAACAAAGGTTGAGGATATTATGGAATGGCCTGCATTGACGAATGTCCCAGAAGTGCGTAGCTTCATGTATTTAGAAGGATACTATCGACAGTTCGTCAGGGTATTTTAGAAGATAGCAAATCCGATCATGGAGTTGCAGAAGAAGAATAAGAATTTTGTTTGGATCGAGAAATGCGCGGACGATTTTAGGAGGCTCAAGGAGATGTTGACAACAACACCGATACGTAAGGTCCTTGAAATGGATGCATAATTCTTGGTATGCACTGACGCATCCAAGGAAGGCTTAGGTAGAGTCTTGATGCAAGACGTATGGGTGATCGCTTACATTTCGAGGAAACTGAGAAGGCATGAGGAGAACTATGCAACGCGAGATTTGGAGTTGTTAGCCATTGTATATGTATTGAAGGTTTGGAGACACTACCTTGTTGGACGAAAATTTGAAATTAAGATGGACCACTGTGGACTACAACACATCTTTACGCAAAGCAATCTGAATGCACGACAATGACGTTGGTCGGAATTGCTTAGCGAGTATGACTTCGAGATTACTTACATAAAATGGATAGTGAACCGAGTGGCAGATGCATTGAGTTGGAGACCACACATCTTTTCGGTGTTGCCCCTTCATATGAATCTATGTGAAAATATTCTAACTTTACAATGTGATGATGATTGGTACAAAGAGGTTGAGGGTTCTATCGTACAAAACAAAATGATGGTACCAAGATTTGAAGGATTTACGTTTGGCGACGATGGATTATTGAGGTTTAAAAATCAGATTTACATACCGCCTAGTGACGCGTTGAGGATGTTGATCCTAAGCGAGGCTCATAGAGACGTATACATGGCTCACCTGGGAGTCATGAAGATGAGGGAAGACCTTAAACCCTTATTCTTCTAGAAGGGAATGAAGGAACACATAGTCAACTATGTGGCTAGATGTCTAGAATGTCAGCAGGTGAAGGCTAAACATAGACACCCAACAATATTACTATAGCCACACGATATTCCAAAATCAAAATGGGAGGTTATTTCGATGTACTTTATTGTTGGATTTCGATTGACGGCAAGGAGACATGACTCGATTTTCATAGTAGTAGACACTCTGACGAAGAGTGATCACTTTATTCCTGTGCATATGATGTATCAGGCACCTGACATAGCTAGAGTTTTCATCAATGAGATTGTGACGCTGCATGGTGTGCCTAAGAGGATTATGTCCGATCGAGGATCGGTGTTTACTAGACGATTTTGGACGAGTTTCCAAGATGCCTTGGGAACCCAACTTAGCTTCAGTACTGCGTACCACCCAGAGAATGACGGGCAGACCGAACGAATGAACCAGACCTTGGAGGACATGTTGCGCATGTACGTGATGGACCAACAAAACCATTGGGAATAATTCTTGCCACTGGTGGAATTCGCTTATAACAACAGTTACCAAGGCACCATTAATATGGCGCCTTTCAATTTTCTTTACAGGTGATCGTGTCAGATGCCTTTGAGTTGGGATCGGATTGAGGATAGGGTCCTGGTGGGACCAGAAGCTATCTAAGAAATGGAAGAGAAAATGAAAACAATAAGATAAAGTATTAAACAAGCGCAGCATCGACAGAAGAGTTATTCCGATGAGCACCATGTCGACCGTAGTTACGAGGTTGGCGATCGAGTCTTCTTGTGGTTTAAACCGCATAAGAGTTCAATCAAGTTTGTAAAGGGAGCTAAACTCTCTCCCAGGTTCATGGGACCTTTCGAGATTGTGGAGAAAAAGGGGCCCATGGCCTATCGACTAGCCTTGCCTGATTCTTTGAGGTGTATGCACGACGTTTTTCATGTATCTGTTTTGAGACATTATATTAGTGATCCTACACATGTTATTGACATGAGTTCTTTGTAGGTGTCGAACGAGGGGGTGCTTACGGCTGAGCCAATCTGCATCCTTGATCGTCACATTCGACAGCTACGGCGTCGGATAGCAGATCAGGTCAAGGTCCACTGGGACAATTATAGTCCGCACTCGGTGACATGGGAGGATGCATATGATGTGCACCAACAATTTCCATTTTTGTTTGATAGATAGAATTATGATATTGTGATACACATTATTTCGGCACTTATACTATGAAACTTTGGGACAAAGTTTAGAACAAGAGGGGGTGTATGTAACATCTCTCTCTTGCACGCTGAGCGAACTTATTCTTTGAGGACACTTGCTCGAAAGTGATATGGATTATTATGCTATTAAAACATTGATTTTGATTATGACGCGTTGTGGGTTGATGACATGTTGTTTTATTTCATTGACATAGACAGGTGCTATTGATTCAGTTTTACTGAGTGTGTAGGATTTTGGACCTCGAGGATGTAGAGGCATCGATGGAACCCCTTGGACTCTGAATCGAGTCGGGGAGTGAACCATTGGGGTTTGATTGTTTTATATATGATATTAGTGCATCTGATTAGATGATATGATATGGATATATTTCTAACATGATTCATTGATGATGCAGGCTGATGATAGCTTGTTGACTAGACTCACATGTGGAGTAGAGGTGTCACGCTCGACTACCAGTATGTTGAGGGAGAGGTGTGGACAACAGCCCTGCCATAGCCTACTAGAACTCCCTCTATGGCTGGAACTATAGGTTAACAATTACCTAGTTCGAGAGAACCCATGATGTCATGAGGACAGACTACAACAGTCGCTCACGATCATTCTAAAGGGCGCGCAATAAGGCAAGGGCCTTATTCCTTAGAGGCCCTTAGTATCCCACAAGTTCACCTGGCAGAGTATTGACTCTAGGGGATTTTGATGTCTACCAAGTCAGTCAAGAGGAGAGTGGCACCCTTGGAGCACGTGGTGCATCCTGACGGGCACGTCGCGCAAGAAAAATGGAAAGAGGTGAGTGGAACCCTTGGAGCACGTAGTGCATCCTGAAGGGCATGTCGTGCAAGGGAAATAGATGAGACGAGTGGCACCCTTGGAGCACCTAGTGCATCCTGAAGGGAACGTCGTGTGATTAATGATAAATAAATGAACCCATATGGCCTTAGGACTAATAACGTGATAAGAAATTTTTAAAACATTTTCCCTAATAAAATGTCGCCCAACACGGAAATTAAAGTCTAGGTCTAAATTGTACTAGTGACAAAATTTTCTCTATCTTTTGAAAAAAAAAAAGAGAGGGGGATATATATATATATATATATATATATACATAAAAAATAAATATATATATTTATAAAGATAAAAATAAAATAAATATTTTTTTTTATTGTATTATGGTAATTTAAAGTTTATTAATTAAAAAGGGAAAAGGGAAAAAGTTAATTTCTACACCTACTAAATTGAGCTCTAAATGAAAGGAGGAAAGAGGGAATTCTAAAATAATTAGGAAACTAGGAAAAGAGGGAAGCATAAAAAGAAAAGGGAAACATAAGGGTAAAAGAAGAAAGTCAAACTTAGTAAGGTATCTACCATTTAAGAACTTTCTAATTTAAAACTGAACTAACAAATTAAAAATGGGGAAAGTCATTAAAACCTGTAAGAGAATTTTGGGGACACCTAGGAGAGATTCTAGGAGTGACTCGAGGTGTGTGAGGGAAATAAGGGTAAATAATTAATTAAAGAGATTAGTTTTTGGAGGAATGAAGGGGATGGGCGACACATGTATGGGGAGGAATTTTTATGAATTAATTTTTAAACATTATTTTAAATGGGATTTTGGGAAGGTAAAGGGGTTCAAAACTCTATATAATGAAGGGAGGAGAAGGATGCAGGATCTCGTCTGTTTGCGTAATGTTATGCTGCATAAATATATACTTGACTGAATTAGCTTGTGGGAGTTGGGATACCCAGCTTGGTGAGGAGTGGTAGCTCGACGTTGCGAGGCGAGCTGGGAGCTATCGTATTCTCTGGTTAGTGTGCGTGGCCCCTTTGTGGCTCGAGGGGCTAAGGGGGAATAAGAGTACCCCTATTGTTGGTTGGGAGGTACCGGTGAAGTCTCATCGGTCGGCAAGCGGGAGTTGCTCGAAGCGCACGGGACATCAACTCTGAGCAGGCGATTAGGCAAGGATATGCTTTCTTTATTTTTTCATGGTAGATTGTAGTAGGATTTCTTCTTTGGATCTGGATGTTTAATTGGGGAAGTAAATTGATTGTCTAGATTGATTAATGAATTTGTTTTTCCTAGCCTAGCTCAATGATTGATTGACTCCCATGGACTTCGATTCCCTACATGTATTGACCGTCTAGTGGTTTATTAATTGTGATGAATGTGTTTCATTTTCCTTTGTCCCTAGATCACCAGTCCTCACCTGAGAAGTTGGCCAGGAGCCTGATCTACGGTTGTCGCTTTAGCGTTAATAGACCTATGGATCTCAGCGCCCTACTTTTCTGTGCGAGGATGATGAGTGAAGGATGTTCCTGTCAGTTGTCTACCTCTGATGTTTTTCCTTGGCTAATGGTTCTCCTTGGGCCTTGATGAGATTATTTAACTCTGCAATTTTGATTGTTGGCGAAGTTTTTCTTCAACCTCGGCATGTTTATATCTCGTCGTTATCTCATTTTTACCCCGTTTTTATATCTTGATGGATCAAATTCTCACCGTGTGTTTTTATTCTTCGATAAATTGTAAATCTCCGTTGTGTATAGATGGACAAGTTTTAACCCTTTGTGGTTTTTGTTTGGTTGGGTCTGCTATATCTATATGCGTTTGTTAAAAGTGATTCGTCATTATCTATTTCCTGTTTTTTTCTAATACAAATTTTATAATTAAATCTTCTACAAAATATGATTTAAAATTGTTTGATATGTCTGAATGCTTGAATATACATATAAGAATCAACTTGGATCGAAGTTAAAAGAATAGCCTAATATTTCTTAGCAAGTCTATAAATGCAAAAGGAACCATTCTTTTATTAAAATCCTGTGTATTTACGTGTCCCCGTCGCTATGATTGTTGTTATTATGATACTGTCAAATCTTACCTGCCATGGTTTGTCTGTGTGGGAAGTTTTTATTTTTATTTGAATGGTCGAATATTCTAAAAGCGTCACAACTTAAATCAAAATTCAAGAAGTATATATTATAAATAAATATTATAAAGTACATATTACATTTTACTTGTCTGCATGGGGTCTCCTGAGCTTGGTTTCCGGTTTTAGGGACTCCGGAACTGCTAAATTTGTTTAGATAAAGAAACAATCCTCAACCTGTGACCATATCCTAAGTAACCTATGTTGAATGTGATTTTCCTTTACTCATGCTTGACTTTGACAGGTCGACTGTTGGATTTAGATGGAATTCCATAGATGGGACCCCGACGATTTTATCACATAGATTTTGACCACTATTTTTACGGTCACGAATTTCATTCCTTTACTGTCACCACAAAATTATTATAGAGATTTTATTACACAGATTTTTGACCACGATTCTACTGTCACACAGATTTTAATCCTTATTGTTACTACCTTAATGACCACGTTTTTCCCTTACAGTGTAGCGTTTTGGTTTCTGGTTGACTACATTGATGATGAGTGGTTATGATTTTTCCTTTAAAGGTGGATTGAGACTTGTTGTTGTATGGATACGTTTTTCCTTTAATTTTGATGAGTTTGTTGTCGACTGGACACATTGCCACTAAATTTGTGTACTACGTTTTGCTGACGTATGGAACAACATTTTGCCTTTAAAACTGTGACTGTGTCGTGGCTGGAATGACCATGTTTTGCCATTTAATTTGAGTGTGTTTGTTGTTGATTGGGCACGATTTGCCACCAAATGTGTACTGTGTTTGGTAATGGGTGGAACCGTGAGTTAAATGTTTAGAAGTAATGTTAATTGCCTGGTTATTGCTATATTCATTGTTATGTAATTGACATATTAAATGCCATGTTATTTTCTACAGCGAGTTAATGGTCAGCAGATTCCTTCTGAATGATTAATTGCCACATCGAGCTAAATGGACATCATTCATGTTAATTGACTTGTTAATTCACTATATTAATGGTTATGTTAATCGTCATGTTAATCGCCTTGTTATTTGCTATAATAATCGTTATGTAGTTGTTATGTTAATTGCCTGGACTTTTTCTTCAACGATGTTAATAATTAGCAGTTTCCTTCTCAAGGTTAATAGACTGTTAGTATTGTTAGTTCGGTCAATATCGTTAGATTACATGTGAGGTTTAAATTGTTCATAAGTGTTTAATGGTAGCGTTCTACTTTAAGTTTGTCAATGTTGTTATTTAAGTTAATGGCTAGTTGGATGGAGATTTGGATTAATATATAATTGTCCATTTAGGTTGTAATAATGATTAAAATTAGATCGGTGAGTAAAGACTAGATTTCCATTTTTTTGATTTGCTAAATGATTACAATTGAAGTTAGATTGTATTTCTAATTATAGTTCTAGTATTGATTACTTAGACTTGCTAGATCGATTGTATTAACGATAATTTAGCGGGTTCCTTATTGACTAATTGTACTTTTGACGTGCCCAGTTTAGAATGGAACCCATGTTCAAATAGATTGTAATCATTGACTAGTTTAGACTGGGTGATTGGTTGGGTCGAGGACGTTGTCATGTATTGGCTTGTGTCATCCCTTGTCTTCATCCTCTGGCATTTTTTCGACCTGTTGTTGGGGTACGGGTGTGGTTTTACTTTTAGTATTCAGTTCCTAGTGAATTGGATTATCTAGAGTCCTCGGTCTGGATAACTTATGTTGCGCCAAGGTTATTAACGCGTCTATCACCTGGGAACAACATGATTCCTGATGAGGGGATCATGGCGTTCCCTATGGGATAGCAACGAGCGAGAACTTGGCCGGAATCGATGCGTTTTGTGTGAGTGTTTTCAAGCATTGCCAGTTTCTTTATGACACATGGGTTGAACACCTTCAGGCATTGGGTTCGTGTGCCTTGAGGTTCTAGTCCATATTTTCCAGGCCATTGCGTCGGGTTGAGGATGTTGTCCCTTAGCTTGTAGGTGTGGTCATGTTTGTGTTGGGTGGGTAGTCGTTCCTCCTTGTTACTCTACCCATGTTTTCCCAGTTGCCCTTGTGACTGTGCGTGGTTTCATAGTAACCTGTTTCCTGGACTGCGTGCTTGCGTTCATTGTTAGTGGTGTGGATAAACTGTTACCCTCGTCGCCTTCTTGCCTCTTAAATCTTAAAAACAAAGAAAAATTTCACTTCTGCTTCGCTTGTTATCGTAACGATGGGGTCGTTACACAGGCACCCAAAACACCACGATGTGACATTTCCATTTTAAAATTCAAAACACACAGTCACAGTATTAACTTAACCCATCGTGCCGACCTATCAACCTAATACAGTATTGCTTCAAATTAATCAAACTGCAACCAACCATGTTGTGTAAAACTTGGGCTCATGCAATCAAATGATCATAAGCATACAATGGATGGATTTTCTATAGTCATCCCAGTTGCAATAACCATTTGGCCCCAAAAAAACAACTCATAAGTACAATGACCATTTATTCGTGGTGTAGGAACACCACACACACAAATGCAGTATGTGCGAGAATTATTTAGCAATTGTAACCAATGCCAAATCAAACATCCTGATAATAAAAGTGCAAAAAGACAGTGATTGTGTATCAACCAATCAACCAAATCAATGTTGATCCTATTCTTGGACTATCGTAACAATAAACAACCGACCTACCATGTTGTGGAAACCACACATACCCACGCATCGACATGAAGCGAGGTTGTAACTTTCCCAATTTAAACAATACTGGGTTATCGAACACAAGGAGAGTGACTATGTATTTTGAATTGTCCAATTAACAATGCAGGGTTTTCCATTTTAATAACATAGGTAGTGACTAGATATCAAACCAAAACGATCGTCATATGACCAACTGGGTGAGTTGTACCCATTTTTTTTCGACAATACACAACCATCCAACAATAACCAAGCAGTAAAGTCGACATGCCACTCCAGTCTTCTATATCAACCCTCAGACCTGTAGAGTTAAGGGTTTTCTCTATGAACAACATAAGGAAATCTAGAGCCGGCTCCTTCCAATGGTGAAAACCTCCAAGACCAACTGTGCATACACAGAGAGAACCATGACTTATTCATGGAAAGGTAACAAATCCCATGACAGGAGGGCTATAACTGAAGAGCGAGGCTCAAACTCGGCCAATAATGATGCTTAACACACCCAGGGTATAACCCTCGTGGCTCTCTAGTCAAACAACCACAACGTTGAAGTGAAGATAGGGCCGAGAAGGAACAAAATAACCCACTGCGTAACCTTTAGTGGTGGAAACAAACCAATGCTCAATTGAACAAGACGCAGTGACATAGAGTTCTTCCAACCATTAAAACTCATAAAAACCAAAGACTGGTCATAGCGATACGAATGCATGAGGACAACCAACCACCCAAAACCAACAAAAACCCTCCAACTAAACCAACAAGGATCACAGAGAGCCCTTAATACGTGAGTTGGCCAAGCGGTTCCTCTCTACTAAGAAATTAGAGCATAACCACAACAACAAGGTTGAAAAATAGCCCGACTAGGGTGGCAGCCAACGGAAGGAGTAAGGGTGTTGTGCAGTAAATGCACGTCGCATCCACCCACAATTCATGCCAACAAGATTTTCATTAACACCATTAATTTAAATCCTGCGTTGGAATCTGCATCTATTACTTGTCAAATGCGCCATCCACATCATATCTCCCATTTCCAACTTGACCATATTACATATCAACTATATAATCCAATAAACCATGTATCGAATCATCCCAATAGAGCTATCCACATAAACTCATGCCATAACATAATCACTATGCATATCAATTATATAACTCAAAAAAAATTCGCATAGCTGCTAATGTAATAGCTAGGATAACAATGAATGTAGCATAGTATATAACATGTTTTAGTTTCTTCCTTTTGATTTTATATTTCCTTTTGTTTTTTCCAATCGCTTGTGTATGTCATTTCTAACATGTTTATTTTGCAGGTGTCCCAAGAATAGATAAAATTGGTACCAATGAATACCATAGGCCATAGTAACATAAGAACCAATACTTCATAAGTCCAATCCATAGCCATTAAAAACAAGATCTCATCAACCATGTAAGCAGTGTCGAACATG
>JZKD02S0845505.1:1770623-1783531 GCA_000966675.3 Picea glauca | reverse complement strand
GTGCAAGTAGAACCTCAAAACTTGCATGCACATTGATATTATTAGAAATAAAATCACTATTTGGTTGGTCAGACAAAGGATTCACTACCCCACTGAAGTGAGTTGAAATGTATTTATTACTTTGCATTGTCAATTGGTGTACATAATTTGTAAACATTCATCAACTACGTTTATATTTCTTTAACGAGATGTTATAAAACATGTATTGTATATAAAAAATAGTAGTGTAGATTGACATATCAAACATGTTCATCATAAGTCAAACATTTAATTGATTTAATCTTTGAAAATATTATAAGGAACTAAAAACTAAAATATTCCTTGAAGAGAATGTGTTGCAATCAACTTGCAGAGAAGCACGTCAGTTGTTGGATGAGTTGGAGATTGAATATAAACAAATTCATTCATGTAAAAATGATTTCATTTTATAAAGAGGTGAATATCAAAACAAGGTAGAATGTCATGTATGCAAAGAGAATAGATATCGTACAAATGTACAAGGTCCTACAGTTCCAAAAAAGGTTTTACGTCACATTCCAACTATACCTAGACTTCAACGAATGTTTAGTTGCAAGTAACTTGCACAATTGATGGACTAGCATGCAAATAATAGGAGTAAAGATGGATTCATGAGAATTCCGACCAAATCCAAAGAAATGAAACACATAGAGGAAAAATGGCCAAGTAAATTCAAATATGAACCACATAGTAATAGTTTTGGTCTTGCAATTGATGGAGTGTTCCCATTCTCTTTCCTCAGCTCAAATTATAGTGTTTGGCCAGTTGGATTAATAGTATACAATATTCCCCCATGGATGAGTGTTAGAAAGGAGCACCTTATGCTGACTCTGTTTGTTGCAGGAAAACAACAAGTTAAAAATATGGATGTTTATATTGCACCTTTTATTGATGAGATGAAACTACTATGGAAAGGCATAAGAATGTATGACATATCACGTCCTCCATCAAATAGGTCCTTCATGTTGTATGGTGTACTATGTTGTACTATTCATGATTTCCCAAAACTTGGTGTCTATTCTTGTAAGATAAAATATTTACATATTCACACTCATAATTTATTTTCATCCCAACTTTCGTACTTATTTTTATACTATTATTATAATGATATTACCATTACTTATTGAATTGCAAGGCTTCAAACAAAGGGGATATTTTCATGTCCAAGGTGTGCAGATCAATTTCAAGGGAGGTATTCTAAAGATTTACATAAATTTATTTATGAAAACAATAGGGTTTTTTTACCAACAAATCATAAGTTTAGAAATCGTCTAAAAAATCAATTTGACGGAAAAGTTGAAAATAGAGGCCCTCCCATGATTATGGGTCCAGGTGATTGGATTAAGAAGTATGAAGATGTTGAATTGAAAGGTTGGGAGGGTTTTTTTGATCAAGGTGATTCAATTGAAGAACCAAGATAAGTTGTAGTTAATATGCTAGAAGGAATGAAAAGGAAATCCATATTTTATGAGCCCCCTTACTGGAAGGATCTATTAATATCTCACCTATTAGATCCTATGCACATCTTCAAAAATGTCCTAGATTCTATATTTCGACATATACCAAGAAAAGAGAAGGACACCTTGTCTTCAAGGAGAGATATTGGTCTTTTGCATACCAAATTTGATAGAAGACATTTGTGGCCAAACAGGGAAAATGAAACATATGTAGAAGCTCCATGGATTTTGAAAAAAAGAAGAGCTAGACCAATTAAAAATGTCATCTGTTCAATAAGGAAACCTACTAGCTATGGGTCATCATTAGATAAATCTTTTACAGTTGATGGACATATCATAGGATTTAAAAAACATGATTTTCATAATTTTCTGAAGGTATTATATATCATCATTTAAGTTTTACTGGTAACATTGATTTAGTACTAAATATATTTTGATATTTTGTTGTGTGAAAAATTACCAATGACCTACGATGAATGTGTTTGATAGCATATCATTCCATTGGCAATTAGGTGGGATTCATGTCTTATCGTTGACTTAAGGAATTCCATAATTTGATTGTCATCATTTACAAGTTATGTGGTATGAAATGTCCATGTGTGAGACATAGAGATATTATATTCCATTTTAATTTTTCACTAAAGGTTCATACTAATTTACTATTATTATAATAGGTGGGTAACCTCCGAGGAGATCCATGAATGTGAAGTACCAAAATGGAAGAAGGAAATTTTAGAAATTGTATGTGTTATCACTCCAGGAAACTCTCCTAGGCTGTAAGTCGGAGATGCCTGGTAACTAACTCTTTTTGGAAAATGTTTTCTTAATAATTGATGTGGTTTTTGGATCAAGATGAATATCTAGGGACTGGACTGTGTGTTCAAGACTGTCTAGGAATACAAAATCTCACAAGGCCTTCTARTAATGCARTCAGACAAGGTTTGATTAAAAGATAGAGAAGATAGCTATTTAACCAGACTATACTCATATAAAACAAGCACAATGGGTTTAATAACTAAGGAAATAACTTATGATTATCAACTTAAACAATCAATTAGTGAGATGACAGTCACATGAAGATTGAATGAGCATCAATAAAGAACCTTCACTCATAAGATATCAAAGAACAGGAAAGAGAAAGTCTGACAGCACAACTGAAGGAAGCTTGCAATTTTTCACATAATAAGAATAAGTCTCTCTTACAGTAGCAGCATGTAGAACCCAAAATCAAACCCTTGGTTCATATTCTATCCTAAGATTTATAGCATTACAAAGTAGTTCTAAGATCCTGAAAACAAGGATCAAATATACTAAACATAGTAACTGAAAATTCTGTTGCAAAAGAAATGGGATGCTTCCTCAAAATGAGGCCAATCCCAGATTTTTTTCTATTGATTTTTGGTGAAGTGTAGAACAGCCTCCCAAGTCTAAATGATAATTCTCAAATGGAGACCAAGTCGATTTTGCTGATGTGGCAAGGTATCCTGCTTTTCTGTTCAACAAAAAGTGTCCATAGACCTTTGAAATACCTCTTTTCTCCCTGCTTTGTCAAAAATAACTGCTGGGATGGACTTGATAATTCATCAGTCATTCATTCAAAAAGGTCTTGAATCTTTTCATCTCAAAAATCCTTGATCTGTGTAAAAACTCATCCAATTCTGGACACACAGGCTTTCGGTGGTTACCTGGGACAGTCTCTGGGTGAGTTATCCACCGAAAGCACCTGTTCCGGTGGTTAATGAGCACATTGAAGGCTCGCCTAAACCACCAAAAGTTGCACTTTGAAGAACTTTCAAAATTGCAAAAATGTTTATCCTTGCTCCTCTTTTGACTGCTCAAGCTTTCTTAGATGCTGCAGTCCTGGTTCGTGCAGACCTACGAACCTTTGCTGGCTGTGTAGGAAGTTCTGGCGCATCCATTATAGTTGTGGCTAGATTAGCCAAAGTATCTAACCTAGTTTGTTCCTCCTTTGGTGATTTAACTTCCTTTAATTTGAGCCTCAAAATCCTGAGTTGTCTGTATAATTTCATGTTTTCTCTGATCAAATATCTGTTTCTATCTTTGATTTTGTCATGTTTTTCTTTAAGAGTTTGATTCATTTTGAATAGTTCATCATTTTTGTCAGTGAGATCTGCGTTGGCCTTTTTGATCACCCTCTCCAGAACTTCCCTCTCATAGATCTCTTGAAGGAGCTTGTTTATCTTCTGTGTTCTACCTTTTTTAGGCATGCTTGAGGAGGCTTCTGCTTCTGGTTGCCTTTGGGTCTCTAGATGATTTGATGGAGGTATATTTATCTTCAGTTTTTCCTCCTGTTTGATCTGCAAGTTGTCCTGTGTCTCTGCCACCCCCTGCTCTGATTCAGAGTCACTATAAGCTAGATTGAGAGGGTTTTTCCTGTGACAAGGTTTTTAGATTGTTTTTCTTCAAACTGTAATTTCCTCTTGATTCCTTCCTTTTTGCTGGGTGATGATTTTATAGAATCTCTGGGCATTGAGATTCCTTTCCTCCTCCTTTGACTACTCTTGGGAGTAGGATCTTTTCTGCCTCTAGTCTTCTTGACTTCTGGAGGTCTTTCTGTTTGAAACTCATTCCAAAACAAAAAGAAACCCCACTCAATTTGTCTCCTCTACAAAGCTTCTCTCACAAGAAGGGTAATCAGCCCCTGATGTGATAATCTGCTTGCAACTTTAGCAGGCTGGGCTTTCACCTGTCTAGCCATCTTAGTCAAGGTTTTATGAAAGAAATAAGGCACGTTTATGTGTTTTCTTCCTGTGAAATGATTCAGTAGTTTAAAATGGTAATACATTACCCTGTTGTAGCGCCCCTCACAGGTGATATACACCAAAATTGCCCTTAGCAGGAACTGCCACTTTGATTCCAGATAGGACATGGGAATGTCCTTCTTCCAGGTCAAAGCTTTATGCACTGGTAACAAATACGACCTGAACTCGACATTTGAAGGTGAGGAGGTTTTAAACCAACAGTCCCCCGTTCTGGATAACCGTGTGTATTCGGCAATAGCTGCTTCATCTATAATAAACTCCTCCTTGCCTATTTTAGCAATCCTTCCATCATAGGAGAGGGCAAATGCTTCGACCACTTGTTGGTGAAAGGTTGTCAATTTTTCACAGTATGTGAAAAATCCGGCCTGTTTAAAACACTCTGCGACCTCTGGATGAGCTTCAAAATACCACATGCCATCCACTTCGGATCTCAAAGTAGGACTAGCTTTTGACATGAATCGATGCCGACTGTATCTGAAACTGTCGGAATCAAAGTGTTCGGGAGGCAATGTCTCTAGGAACTAGGATTACAGTTGATACCATTTATGACAAAACATAGGATTGATGATTTCACTAAAATACCGACCCAATCTAGGATGATAGTCTAGCTGGGGAATGCCGAAACTTCAGATTTTCGAGGGCAATTGTATTTATGAAACTTTGAAAGAAAATAGTTTCCAGCCTTACTTGATAACCCGACCAGGTTTCCTTGACTCGGGATGCTAGCTGAACTCGGAGACACCTTGCCAATCGCCAGAGAAAGCGGGATCAGGATTTTGAAAACACGATTTTGCTGATAAAATCGTGAGCTTATAGTTATCTTCAGCGATCCTCGGGCTTCATTATAACACATTGAGTTTCCAAATGAAAGAATGACCTGGTAATGATGGCTGATGTACTTGCCACTGAAATGGAGGATAACTCCGTGCAATCCTACCTGCCAATCATCACTCTGCGTGGATTTGAAATAATCAATGCGACAGATAAAACATAGGTGCTGCAAATCTTCTAGATTGATACCACGAATGTGCATCATCTCCCTCATGGAGAACTTTCGGCGGTTGTATTTCTAATCATTGCACCAATCTTTGACATCTGGCTCATGCAAAAGCACGAGCTTTCATTTTTCCCGTTCAAACACTTTCGGCGGTTACTTGCCTTCTCCTTCGAACCTTTATCTGCCGAGAATGAAAACTTTCGTTGGTCAATGAGCTCAGAGGAGGCTCGCCTAAACCACTGAAACCTGATATTTTGCCATTTTCTTGACCGACCCAAAATCACCATGTCTTTTGAGATTATTTTGGAAATACAGACTCTCTAACCTATTTATAGAAATTTAGAAATCAAATTTAGAGACCAATCTATCATCTAAAAATCAAATAAAATCCACTGATTTATTTGAGGAGTTAACAGTATGTGTATTTGAGAAGGACCTCCCTACAAGTTTCATGGACCTACAAGTCCATTTACTTATACACCTAGTCGATGACATTGAATTGGCGGGTGTTGTATCAATGAGGTGGATGTTTTTCTTTGAGAGGTATATGAAAAATCTAAAAAATATATTTCTGACAAAAGGCACATCCAAAGGGTTGTATGGCTGAAGGGTATACAGCCTGAGTGGGCCTAATGGTGAAGAACACGTGTTTCCTCTTAAGAGGTCACAAGTTCAAATCCAGAGGGGGGTAGGGTATGTATACTTCCGTAGACTTTACCAATCAATTCGTTGGGCGGAGGGGGGTCCCTTGTCCCACAAACAAGGGGGTCTCATACACCAATTTGGTGTGGCTTAACCGTGACCTTAAAAATAGATTATTATAATCCTTAATAATAATCATGATCATTAATGTGGTTGTTTTCCTTGCAATCATTAATTTTCTTTGTAATTTATCTGTCAAATTAACTGAATAACATTTAGAGTTTGAAATAAACATGTTGACATGTAATAGGTGTAGACGAAAGCCCAATACTCAACAGGTTCATTATGTACCACATGGGATTTATGAACAAATGGATTGATTTGTATGATAAAAAGAGAGAAGAAGTGTTAGAAGCAAGGAGAATGTTTAAGAGATCCAACCTAAGGAACACTTCACTTCCTAGTGATCTGCTTAGGGAATGGGGCAAAGATTGCACTTTAGAATGGGTTACTGAACAAATTCAAAATAAAATAGAAGATGCATGTATAGATTCAAACATAATAGAAGATGAAATCAACATGTGTAGAGGATGTGAAAGAAAGGTACAATTGGAATTTTACAAAATGTTGTTTCCTTACAGTTTTGACACTATTAACTATTTTAATATTCGTCATTATATTTTTTTTCACTAAAATAAATGGTCTTTCATAGGCAAGGAAATATCCTGCAATGTAGGCATATGGATGAAATTATCATGTAGAAAGTGTAGATGTAAAGAGACGTTCCTTTGATTGTGGCATTATGGTTGATTTAAATCCATTCGAGCAAGCTCAAAATATAAGAATATTAATGAAGGGAATCTACAATATGTTGGAAAAATCCAAGAAATTATTGAGTTGGATTACCTCTCTTTTAAATGTTGTATTTTTAAGTGTAGATGGTATGAAGCATTTGAGAGGACACGAAGACATGATACCCATAGTGGATTGTTTTCTATAGATTCCCCGAGGTTCCTACAGGAGGATAAGGAGCCTTATGTTCTACCAATTCATTGTGAGCAGGTATTTCTTTAACTCAAATAAGAAGCAATAATGATCATTAATCTGTTGATTCATAGTTTTTTGTGATAATGTATGTGTTTATTAATAAATAAAAGTGTTATAAGATATTTCTAATATATTTATGTCATTCATGTGCAGGTATTTTTCTATGAAGATATTTTGGGCCCAAAATGGATATTTGTCATACATTATGATCCAAGATTAAGACATGTATTTGACGATGCATTAGTGTATATTGAGAAAAACAATGATGTCCAACAAAATGAGAGAGATGGATTAGAGAACACCGAAGAAATTAACATCCATGATGATGTTGAAAATGGTTATGTTCAGGCACAAGAAGACAACAATCCAGAGTTAGATGATTTTATGGAAGACAACAATATGAATGATATAGAAAATGATGATCCAAATTATACATTTGGTAACAATATAGATGGTCTATAGTCAAATTTCAATGATGATGAAGATGATGATAATATTAAATACTTGAAAGAACATATGAACATTGACAATGATAAACTAGATGACATTATTTCAGACAATAATGTTAATGACCAAGACTTATGAATTTTCAAAATTATTTGTAATCCAGTTTTTAAAATGACGTTGATTCTTATGGACCAAACTTTCATGAAATGCTTCAGTATTATTTCTGACGATACAAATTACTTTTGGCAATATCCTTAAAGTGTTCAATGTTTTATATGAATTGTTGGAAAAACAAAATAGGATACTTATATAAGAGTTAGCATGGTTAGTGGTCATTTATTGGAAATTGTTTAAAAACATAATTAAATATATCGTATATGTAAATCAATGTAAATACAAACAATTAGGCTAATTAATGTATCCAAAGTTTATTCATTAATTTATATTTAAAAAAAAATTGAAATATTTCACTAAGCCTATGTTGATGCAAATGTGGATGATCTCAAAGATTATGTGGGGACATCAATATACATCCTTAAGTCTCAAAACCCTCCCATATCGTCAAGGCATGTTTCTAATCTAACCATGTCAAATTTCGATGCATATAGGCACAGATTGAAGAAATTTCAAAGTTGGCCCCATTCACTGTTCACTATGTGGGGTCGGTGCATGACATTTGTGATGGGTGTATTGGAATTTCCATGTCAAATTTAAAGATAGTTCTGACAACGATTTTGTAGAAGGGAATGACGAACATTGAAAATGAGACGTTTATGATGAACGTTGATGCAGATGTGGAATTTTGAAACCCTCCTTGAGTCTTGAAAACCCTCCCATACCATCAAGGCATGTGTCTAGTCTAACCATGTCAAATTTCAACAAATACAGGCACAATTTGAAGAAATTTCAACGTTGGCCCCATTCACTTCTCACTGTGAGAGGTCAATGTAAGATGACATTTGTGATGGGTGCATTGGAAGTGCCATGAAATTTCAAGAGATTTCGGACGAAGATTCTATAGATGGAAATGACGAATGATGACAATGAGATCACATCCATTATATTGAACGTTGATGCAAACATGGACGATCTCAAATATTATGTAGGGATATCAACATCCTTAGTCTTGAAACCCTCCCATACTGTCAAGGAATGTTTCTAATCTAACCATGTTGAATTTTGACGCATACAGACACAGATTGAAAAACTTGCAACGTTGGCCCCTGCACTCACTGCTCACTGTGCAGGTTCATTGGAAGAAATTTGTGATGGGTGTATTGGAAGTTCCATGTCAAATTTCCAGATAGTTACGATAATGATTCCATATAAGGGAATGATGAATGATGACAATGAGACATGCTTGATGAATGTTGATGCAAATGTGGATGATATCAAATATTATTTGGGGAAATCAATATACATCCTTGAGTCTTGAAACCCTCCCATACCATCAAGGCATGTGTCTAGTCTAACCATGTCAAATTTCGACGCACACATGCACATATTGAAGAAATTTCAATGTTGTCCCCATTCACTGCTCAATATGTGGGGTCAATGCATGACATTTGTGGTGGGTGAATTGGAAGTTCCATGACATTGCAAGAGAGTTCCAACAAAGATTCTATATATGGAAACAACGAATGATGACAATGAGACATCCATTATGAACGTTGATGCAAACATGGATGATCTCAAGTATTATGTGGGGACATCATACATTCTTCATTCTTGAAACCCTCCCATACTGTCAAGGCATGTGTCTAGTCTAACCATGTCAAATTTTGATGCATACAGAAACATATTGAATAAATTTGAACGTTGGCCCCATTCACTGATCACTATGTGGGGTTGGTGCATGACATTTGTGGTGGATGAATTATAAGTTCAATGAAATTTGAAGAGAGTTCCAACAAATATTCTACATATGGAAATGATGAATGATGACAATGAGACATCCATTATGAAATTTGATGCAAACATGGATGATCTCAAAGATTATGTGGGGACATCATACATCCTTGAGTCTTGAAACCCTCCCATACTGTCAAGGCATGTGTCTAGTCTAACCATGTCGAATTTCGATGCATACATGCACAGTTTGAAGAAGTTTCAATGTTGGCCCCATTCATTTCTCACTGTGTGAGGTTAATGAAAAATGACATCGGTGATGGGTGTATTGGAAGTTCCATGACATTTCAAGAGAGTTCTGACAAATATTATATAGATGTAAATAATGAATGATGACAATGAGACATCCATTATATTGAACATTGATGCAAACATGGACGTCGATCTCAAATATTATGAAGGGACATCAAACATCCTTAAGTCTTGAAACCCTCCCATACCATTAAGGAAACTATCTAGTCTAACCATGTCAAATTTCAATGCATATGGGAATAGATTGAAAAAATTTCAATGTTGGCCCCATTCACTTCTCATTGTGCAGGTTCAATGGAAGAAATTTGTGATGGGTGTATTGGAAGTTCCATGCCAAATTTCAAGATAGTTCTGACAACGATTCTATAGAAGGGAATGACGAATGATGACAATGATACATGCATGATGAACATTGATGCAAATGTGTACGATCTCAAAGATTATGTGGGGACATCATAAATCATTGAGTCTTGAAACCCTCCCATATCATCAAGGCATGTGTCTAGTCTAACCATGTCAAATTTCGATGCATACAAGTACATATTGAAGAAACTTCAATGTTGGTCCCATTCACTGCTCACTATGTGGGGTCAGTGCATGACATTTTTGGTGGGTGAATTGGAAGTTCTATGACATTTCAAAAGAGTTACAACAAAGATTCTACATATGTAAATGAAAAATGATGAAAATGAGACATTCATTATGAACAATGATGAAAACATGGACGATCTCAAAGATTATGTGGGGACATCAGACATCCTTGAGTCTTGAAACCCTCCCATACCATCAACGCATGTGTCTAGTCTAACCATGTCAAATTTCGATGCATATAGGCACAAACTAAATAAATTTCAATGTTGGCCCCATTCACTACTCATTGTGAGGGGTTGGTGGAAGACAACATTTGTGATGGGTGTATTGGAATTTCCATGGCATTTCAAGAGATGAGCTCCACAAATATTCTACATATGGAAATGAGGGATGATGAAAATGAGACATGGACGATCTCAATGATTATGTGTGGGGTCAATGAATGCCATTAATTCCTTGGCCATATATAATCCCTAATCAATTAACCATTAAACTACCTAACCCCTAAGCCCCAAATCCATTAGCCATTGACCCTTAATCCCTTAAACTATAACCCCTGATCCCTTAACCCTTAATCCCTTAAAAAGTAACCCCTAATCCATTAACCCTTAATCCCTAGACCTCAAAACCCTGAATAACCTAATCCCAAAAGTCCCTATCCACTTAACCCCCAAAAATTCAACAAAATTACTATTTAGGCACATTGGGAGTTAAATTGGAAGCCAAAATAGAAGATAAAAAGGAAGCTAATCTGGAAGCTAAATTGGAAGCTAAAATGGGAGCTAAACTGGGAGCTAAACTGGAAGCTAAAATGGGAGCTAAAATGGGAGCTAAAAAGGGCATTAACTAGGGTGCTAAAAAGGCCACTAAAGTAGGTGCTAATAACGCCTAGTTTAGTGCCCACTTTTGTTGCTCGGCACAAATAGCTCCATTAATAGCACCCTCCCAATAAATAGCATCGACTTTATAAAAAGAGTGGATAAAAATACATTAAAACAACCAGTGGAAGCAAAAAAGGGAGCTAAAAAGGGAGCTAATCACATGGATTTGTTGTAGTGACATCTTCCCTCCAGGCCATATCTCAAATTATTTTTAGTGTCTACTCTATTAAGTATGTGCATTCATTGAAAATCTAATCGTCAACACATGAACATAAAAATTGTAGAAAACTCAAATTTGTTATCTCAACCTATGATTCCAACAACGTCGAGACCACCCTGATAGAGTTAGAGGTGACACTTAGAAAATGATGTTGCATACAAACAAAATCAATTGGTAGAGTATATAGTGGATGATGATGATTGATTGTTGATCATTGGATCATAATGAAAGAACGATCAATCAACCCTAATCTAATTCACATTTCAAAAATGCGTGAAAGTTAATGGATGAGGGTGTTAGAACTCTGTAAATTTGTTCGACTGATAAAACAAATGATAGAGGTAACCTACAAACCAACTTTAGAGCTGGGTACTAGCTTACTCAACTCAGGGAGGGATTGTTAAGCCCTAATATTGGCTCATTACCACTTAATTGGGGCATATTATATTAGTAATTTTATTTTATTTATGTCGGCTTTAGGCCATTAGTTGTAATTATACCTCCTAGTCTCCTATATATACCAAGGAGACATTTTCATTTTGAATCATCTTGGACTTGAAAATTTTAAGTGGGGTAAAAGGAGGTTGGCCCCTCGAAGAGGCTTATTATCTAAAATTATTTATTTTTCAAGGCGTTGAGTACTTTTTCTAAGGTTTTTCTATGCTATATTGATATTTGGTTCTTAACATATGGTATTAGAGCTCAAGGTCTTGGGGTTTCACTGCTACATCTAAGACACCTTGGAAGTTTTGCTATAAGTTGTTTTCTACAATGTTTAAGAAGAAATGGATTGGAGGATATTTAGTAGACGGATCAAGGTACGTTGGGTTCACAATTCAGCTCCTGAGGCCTTATACTTTCAGAGATACAACCTGTACAAGATAGGGTTCTGGAATCATCCTGAAATGAGTCATTGTGGAAATTTCGCTATAAACAATTTTTTGTAACGTTTCATACCCTAAAATCTAGAGGCTATTTACATAAATTAGTAAGGTATCTATGGTAAAAGGTTCATCTTTTGGGTCATCATAAATTTGTAGATACACCCTGTGTAAGATAGGGTATCTGACTAGTCCTATTGACTAGTCTCAAGAAGGTGTTCCAGGTAAAAAAATCATAACTTATTCCTAGAGTATCCAAACTGAGTGGGACTTGTTTCATTAGATCGTGGACAGTCTGTGTTATTTTTGGTGTGAGTTTCAGAATTTTATGTCAATTATTTTGTGCGGGGCACACTATACAAGTGAGATCTTCTGGAAAGGCCAAAAATTGGCAAGTTGTAGGGAAGTTACCGTAAATTCCACTTGGCACATCCAATTTTGATCATATCTATGGCATTGCAGAGAAGAAATATCAAAGAAATACATAAAAGAAAGTTTCATACCCAAAAGGGCTGAAACGTGGGAGATACAACAGAAGAAATATTGTCTAGCAGAACCACCTCAAAATCAAGGTTCAAAAGTGATACTTGGTCAACATGCCACCAAAAAAGGGAACTTCTACACCAAATAAGCCTACAAAAAATCCTACTTGGACTCTTGATGAAGGTGAATAAATGCATAGGGACATAAATGAACTATAAAAGAAGATGGATTCAATGGAAGCTATGTTGGATACTAAGATGGATGGTTTAAAAGGGGAGATCATGGAAGTATTGAAAAATTT
>JZKD02S0845505.1:1731574-1767620 GCA_000966675.3 Picea glauca | reverse complement strand
AAAAGGAGGTTGCCCCCTCGAAGAGGCTTATTATCTGAAATTATCTCTTTTTCAAGGCGTTGAGTACTTTTTCTGAGGTTTTTCTATGCTATATTGATATTTGGTTCTTAATAGGGCTCTCTCCTATCACTTGGTATTTGAATTGATTCAAGATCTTAAAAATTGTAATCAAATATTCAACCAAGGTTGCTCCTTTCAAGTTTTCGTCCAGGCTTTCAAACTTGGAGTGATCCATTCTGCATTGAGTGAGGCGAGAGTTGTATTCCTCCTGATCATACAATTTTCCTTTTCCATCCGAAAATGGTGGGAGGCATTTGATGAACAACTCTTCAAACAAATCCTTGAATTCCTGTATAGTTTTCTCCATATATATGGCCTTGGTTTGGATTGATTTTAGCAGGTTATGCTTGGAAATGACCCTCCTGGCCTAAATGATCAATGTAGTCCTATATTTGACCCCAATGGTATGAAGTTCTGCAATGGGTATGGAATTTAGAAGGTTTATGGAAGTTTGGGCCCACTCTAATGGTTTCTTTGCTAGGGTCTCATTTACAACAATGCACCTACTTCTAGTTGTGATGGCCATGCTATCTTTGTCATTGATGAAGTTCAAGTACACCCTGAACTTAGCAGCTTCAACAACAATAGAATCCCAGATGATGTTTTTGGCTCCCTACAATAGTCCTTTACCTCTCAACCTTTCTTTCATCTTGTCTACTCTTTCTTGCGAAGCTTGATTCTCCTTTGGAAACCGAGCCATCCTCCCATATTTTGTTTTCATTTCTTTCTTCAATTTCTCTATATCTCCCTTTATCCCTTTGATTTCTCCCATCTTCAGGCTAACTTGTGACATAGCCTGGAAAATTTCTTCAATTCTTTTCCCAGCCTTTGCAGTAGAAGGTAAAACTACAACCAAGTTTGGTACTTCTATCTGTCCTTGTGACCAATTCACTTTTTCTTGCTCTAGTTGTAATACCTTGTCCTTGTAATTCAATGCCTCTTGTCGAAATGCCTCCTTCTCCTATTCTAGAGCAACCAACTCTGTTGTTAGTGGATGCTCTGTGGCATACATTTTTAGTTTCTTCTTCAAGCTTTGAATCAACTTTTCCTTTTCATCTAAGGAGGATTTCACTCCCTGAGGGCCTTCAGATTATAGCCTCTTGACCTGAGTTTTCCAAGATCTATTGGATGCTTTTTCTTGCCTCAATTTCCCTTCCAACTTAATTTCTGAATTTGACAGCTTTGAATTCTTTAGGCTTAGACCCAAGTAATATGAATACAACATATCACTGGTATTCCCATGGAATTTCACTTTATATAGGGCACTAATGTTTTCATATTTTAGCTTGATCTTAGATACTTTATCCTCATCTACAACTACTATATTAAATTTCGTCTTCTCTATATCTCTGACTGTGAACAAAGAAGACTTATGCTGAGAAATATTTTCTACTTCAGAGATTAACTCCTTCATTTCACTCATAGCCAAGTTTCCTTTCTCAGCATATTGCTTTTCCAAATCTTCTTTAGATTGGTAGGCTGCTCCAAATGCCTTATCAAAGATGTGCTTTTTGCTGCTGAAAGTTCTTGAGTTGCCTTCACTTTGGAGCTTTCTTCCTTTCCCAACTTCTACATTGCTAGTGCCACTTTCCACCATATCCATATTCACTTGTTCTTTAGGCTCCTCCTCCTCTAGATCCACTATCTGTGGGGATTGTGTGATCTTCATGTTCTTAGGGGAAGTCTACTGACTATTGGTGCCTAGGGCATCTAAACTTCTTCTTTTGTTGTAAACACTTACCTTGGGGACTTTAACTATCAACTTATGAGGAGTTTGTTGTGTTTGAGTCTATTTCAGGGTTTCCTCCACTTGTTGTGTTGGAGTTGGTTGCAATATTACTTCCATATCAGCACAAACATCTAGATTTTCCAATTTGTCAAAACCCTCAACATGTTCATGCTCATAGGGGGCCTGTTTGTTCATCAGTATTCTCTTGGATATGATCTGAGGTGGATCATATCTTCTTCCCTGTAGCTATGAAAAACCAAACTCTTTGATCTTTGCTTGGACCTGAGATAAGCATGATCTTTTCTTGACAATGAAGGGTCCAATGATGAAAGGAAATTTGAGGTTGGATTCCTTATGTAATTTGAGGAAGTGCTTTGTCTATGATATTATTCTTTGCCTAATGAACTGAAGGGAAAAGACTCTAGGTGTTAGAAAAATAGGCAGAATATAGGGGGATTCATGAAAACCATAAACCCATTTCACTGTTGAATGCATGAACAACACCCAGTCCCCCACTCTGCTTTCTGGATTTGGTTGTAAATAAGTCCTCATGTCATCCAAGACTCTTGGTAGGTTGGTGTTGAAAATTAGGATGTAAACCCTGGACATGACCCTGTTGATAAAAATGAGCAATGTGATCCTTTTACATTCAGTTGATATGAATTCTACTTCAAGCAACTCTCTCTTGTTTGTTTCTAGGAAAATCTTCAGCAAGTATGTGTAATATATGAAATGTCTTAGTGAATGAAAATTCACTAGCTATTTGTGGATATTTTCAGCTATGAATTTTACGAATCTGATGCAAATTGAATGACTGGAAAAATGCCAACAAAAAACCTAACATGACCTCGACCACATACTTGTCATTATCTAGACCTAAAATCTGAATCAGTATGGAACATACCCATTGGACTTCAATAACCATGACATTAATGCTCATTGGAAGGGACAGACTTTTGGAAATATGCTCTGGTTTTACAATTGTTCGTAACAATAGGTCTTTGACTTCTGAGGGAAATTCCTTGTAAACCATGATTAGATTTTCTTCTTCAAATGGTTTAGAAACTGTGGAGGAGGACTCTGGTATGTCGAGGGTGCTTCGAATTGATAGAATCTCTACCCTACACAGGACCTCAGACTCCTTTTTATTTAAGACAACTTTCTCTTCCCGTGAATATTTCTCTATGCACCAACCTATGAATTTAGGGAAAGGGAATGAAACCTCGACATCGTAAGGGACTATAGTAGCCTAGAATTCTTCAAGGAAGGGTATCTATTTCCTTAAATTATCAGATAGATTAGCTCTGGACATAGAGATGGGAGAAATGGTGATTTCAGTGTCGAACACATATGAATCTTTGTCAATTAGGGATTCTTTGTTTGACATGGGGTCTTTCTTTTCTACAGAAATAATTATAGGGTCCACGGTGGTGATGAAAAATACCTATAAATGAGCGGAAAAGGTGTGACATTGGTGTACTGTTGAGATTCAGTTTGAATGGAGTCGGTGCGCCAACTTTCAACATTCCAGTATTTGAAAAAATAATAAAATAACAATGAGTGCCCCCTTTATATACTTTCCCGATTTCGAGGGCGAGGGGAAGTGGTTTGGGGCAACCCTCTTATCACCCTGAAATTCACCCAGTGGCGCAATGTGGTTCCAGCTCGAAACCGTGGTTTACTTTTCGGCTCGCTTTTGGGAATTATCTTCTGAGAAAGTTCTCCCCCTGAAACGATCCCCGACCGTTGATCTGTAGCACTTACGATCTACGACCTTTTGGGTCCCATCAACTCCGCACAACCACTAGATTTAGCCTCCTCCTGCTAGACTTAGCCCTATCCTCCAGCTTTTCATGCCTCCACCTCAGTTTAGCACCCTGCTAAGTCTTGAAAAATAGATTGCCCACATAAATTTTTATGGTGATAACAGAGGGAAGATGCAAAAGTATTTTATGCTAAATTTCATTTTCCACATGTCAGTGTTAAATATTATCGCATTTTGGCTTGGGTTTATTTGGAGTCCATGTTTCAAATGAGAAATCCATGTGGACTATCCACTCAATGGTTGATTATATCTGAAACCATCGATTTGGTTGGCGCCTAGATAAACCTGGACCATCCACTCAACCATTGATTTGATTGAAGCCTAGATAATACTTCTATGTATTCTCTCTTGGTCACAGGCCAAAGTCATATGAAATATGAAGTTGTGATGAGTTAAAGGGCTAACCAGGATAACACCTAGTTATAGGGTGTGGTCACTTAGTAAATAAAAAAGGTGTCTTCGAGCTAAAGTAATAGGCCCTACGCCCTATTTGTTTAGTTGTTGGTCACAAAATTTAGTCCTATGGGAAAATGGGGCCATGAATTAAGCACCTACTAAATATTTGATAGAGGAAATGCACCATATAGCGAGTTAAAATCTATAATTCAGATCTATTGGAGGAATGAGAATGAAATAGAAGTGTGGAATTGAAATAAAAGAGTCGATCCATGTTTGTGATCGAATCATAAGGACTAAAAGATCTAATCAAGATATCTATGAAGACAAGGCAAATGAGGTTTCAAACTGAAATTGAAAATATTTTATGAATATTTTATAAATAATAATAAAAGAAGAATTTTATTTTTTCAAAAAACATTATTATTATGAAAAGGCACATTGATTTAGTGTTGTTTTACAAAGAGACACAATGTTTCAAAGGCATACACCTTTTAGAAGACTATATAAACATAAAGGTATGGTTAAAAGAGAGTGTCTTTGTGAGATAATTCATAAGATCTAAACAAAGGCAGAGTTCAAAGAAGAAATTTGAAACATTCACATGAAATGAGGGTGGAAGGGAGGAGCGAGAGAGGATTGGAGTCCTCTACGGGTTGGATCTTGAACAACAAGGAGTTGCAAATTCTTGAAGTTGGTTCTTTGAAACATAGGATCGGATTCATTTACATGTTTGATCTTGAACAACATGGATTTGCAGCTTCATCGAGTTGGTGCTTGAAAATAGGGGATTGGTGTCTCTTTGAGTAGGTTCTCAAAAGGAAAGGATTTTGGTGTCTCCTACAACTTGTAGCTTGTAAATGAATTCTATATAAAATTGTGATTTTTACATTTAAATTATGTGCACAGTACTTTTTTGTTGATCAAATTTGTTATGGTTATTAAAATTAATAATTTAATATTGTTAAAACTGTGTAAAAGAAGCAATACTGATTTTCTTTATCTCTAATATTGTCTCTTTATCGACTATTGATGTTTTGCGATCTAGCTCTTCTTGTAAAGACTTCTTATCATGCTTAAGTATTTTGATTTGTTCTAGTAAATTCTATTTAAGGTTCCTTAGGAAGGAGCTTTATTCCTCTTTTTCGGTTAATTTTTCTTTGAGACCTTGATTTTCTTGTTCCAACTTTTTAAAACACCACTTCTTCTCCTCGGACTTCATGATTTTTGCAATTAGTTTCTGATTATGATTTCTTAGGCGAGAAATCTCTTCGTCTTTTTCAATGATGATTTTGTCACATTCTTTATGTCGATCTTGCAACTTTTGTATTGACTTCTGGTTATCTTGAAGGATCACTTATGATATGTCCTTTAGGTATTCTGATGATGGAGCTTCTGAAATTGACTTCATTGTAACGTCCTGTAATGTGATTTTCTTCTTCTTATAAGAAAATGTCAACAACTTTCTCCTTGTGTTGAAAATAAAAAGTACTCAATGTATCTACCCAAGTTGACCCTAGAATTATATCAACAATGTATTCATAGATTGATACAACATTGAATTGAGCTATGAATTTGTAATCGCCCATAGATAGTGGTAGGTTCTTAATGTCATATTTCTCATCTGAAAGACACATGTCATTTTCAATTATATTTGTCTCTAAAACCATTAATTGGTTTGTCAGGTTAATGTTAATGTGATTTTTCCTAGCGATCGGGCAAATAGCGATGTTGACATTCTTTCCCTGAATAATCCCATTAACTTTTAATAAGAGATCCACATATTTTTTATAAATAGAGGGGAATCTTTCTTGTTTTTCACCACAAAACTCCATATATATATATATATATAACTCTTCTTCACCTTCTATAACTTAGGGAACCCTTTTAATCAATTATATTCTTAAATTTTAAATTTCCACTCTATACTATGTAAAAGGTTTAATATCCTTCTGCTGGATAATTTTAACCTTTTTCCTTGATATTCTTAACTTAACTTAAAATACCTTGAAAAAAGTCATGCCTTTAATGCTTGGATGGTTGTGTCTTCCTCTTATTTTAGATTTTTATACAATATTGCTTTTAACCTTTTACTTAATAATACTTCACTTATTCCCTTCTTCACTTAAAGTATTCAAATCTTGAAATATATGAAGTCTTCAATCTTTATAGTCTTCTTTTTAATTTTTTTTTTAAATAATCGCTTTCTTCAATTTCTTTTTTTTTTAACTTAATACTTTTAATTAATTGAACCTTTTTCTTATAACTTTAATAACTTTTTTTAACTCTCACTAGACAAATATATATATATATATACTTACTCACTTTAAAGTAATTTGATACTTATTTTAACTTTTAATATCTTTATACCTTGTCTTAGATTTAATACTCGATACTTCCCCCTTGATTATTTGAGTTATTCTCTTCTAACTTTTACCCAACTACCCTTTTAATTTAGGAAGGATACATGCGTCGTATGGCTTATGATATTGGTCAGCAGAAAGTACGAATGTGTCTAGCGGTGGAGGTGTGAACAGGATAATACAATTTGGATTGGTGCGAATGTTTCTGGTGGTGGAGGTACGCATAGGATGATACGATTTGGAATGGTGGTTAAGATAAAATTAAATAGCATAATATTTGTTTGAATGGACATGACTTTTCAGGAGCCAATTGTTTGAATCAGCCTTGGGCTATTTCGGGTAAGTATCTAGATATGATTTATCATTCAACCCTCGAATGGAAACATTCCACCAACAACTAATCGACTTGGAATATATGCAGTCCTCAATAATTACTAATATGTTGATTTTATTTTTGAAACAACCTCTACTACTATATGGTTACGCAGATCTTACCCAGAAGTATATTCCATTAGACAATGATGCAGTTTAGAATGGCGGTTGAAACTTGGCATTTTATTGCTGTAATATTCTAAATGATTACTATAGCACACGATAGTTCATATATAGACTGTGAGTTTAAGTTTGATTTGTGCCAGTCAACGTGCAATTCTGATTCTTGCGCTGCAAATGTTTTTTGTTTTTTAAATTTTATGTGAAGTATCATAGTAAATTAGTAAATTGGATTATGCATGTAGATAGATTTTTTTTTTTCCAATCTATAGTAGAATGATAAAATTTTGCAGCGGGAATCACTTCAAATTGTCAAAGGCCAAGTTTTTCTTTGTTCGGTCAAATACCTTTGACTCGGAGAAACTCCAAAAATTTACCTTTGACTCGGAGAAACTCCAAAAATTGATGTGGCTAATGGCCAAAGGCCGAGATCAGAAAACCTAAGCTTTGATACCACTATAGTTAACTTATAATAATTAGAACTTTGGATAACCTTCCAATAGAGTGAACATGTGTGATTTCTTGTTACGGGTCACGACTTTTCTCCACCAGCGAATTCTACAACAAGCAGTGTCTCAAATCCTTGAATGGTGGTTATTTCAAAGGCCCAAAATTCAACCTCTATGACTCTTTTTATTTCAGTGACTATGGACGATTATTGAGAGTGCCTCGAATTCAACGACTATGATTGTTGTGATTACAACGATTTTTGTTGGTGTATATAAATGCCACGATTTCTAAACCTGGTTGCAACCAAAAAATGACGTAAATTCTTCTCAACGAGGGATTTGTGGTCTGTGTGCACAGAGTTTCCTCAAGATGTCACTATGGTTAGTGAATGCCGCTTGAATTATATTGATATTTGTAGAACCTTTCATACAATGCACTTTGGTGCTATATGTTTTGTTTTCATTGTGAAAAATCTCGATTTTCGGTGGCGGTGGTTTCCTTAATATTAGCTCTGGACAACATATACTTGAACTAAATACCTATGATTTATTTTGATTTGCAACAACATTAATTTCCCTGTAGAAGTATGGAGTCTTTTATTACAACTACCAATAGAACACCCTGAGAAAATGAGACGAAGAAATCTATATATGTAATTGTGTAGCCTTTAGTTTATCTAGGTTTCTAGTTTGATCGTTCTACCGACACGTTTTTCATAGAAGACTGTTCTCTAAGGCCAATACAACAATATGTACCATTCGCACTAATTTTTCGACCTTGGGATTTGTTATATGTCTATTGGCGGCTATTGTGTGATGATTGTGGATAGAGAAGGGTGGATGGGAACGATTGAGGTGCAATGTCTCCATGGTTCTTTTTATTTATACCCCCTTTATATATATATATATATATATCTGATATGTTCAAAATTTGCAGCAGCCACAATCTTCCTTCAATAAGATCTCATTTGAAAGTGGCCAAATGATTTCTTATGACTTTGGTATTTTTATATTTTTTTTTGTAAATTTTGACTGTACAAATAGAGATGATTTGATTTTTTTCTTCAAACCTGCAGCAGAATACAACTTTCTCTTCACTAGAATTCAGAACTTTAAATGGCCAAAAGCCCTATTATGGTCAAAGACCCAGAAAAAATTCAGAGAAACTCTGAATGAAGTATAAAATCTGGTTCATACAAGGCCTGATAAGGAAACTGGCCAAAGGTCGGGATCAGAAAAATGAAGCTCTGATACCAAATGAGACGAACAAAGTTGACTCACACAAGAATTATCCAAAATACTTGGAATATAACAAAGTAATCCATGTAGGAATAATGTATAAAATATGAATAGATGAGACAAGATACAATTAAGAGTGAGGGCTCGTTTATATACCCATGCAGGGGTTCCCTTAACCAATAATCATTTCCTTTGAGACATGTCCTTTCATTATTAATAGTTATTATTTATTATTTATTTATTATGTTATGAATATCTATTTATATGTATATTTATGTTCATAACAGAGATGATGTCTCTGCCAAGATACTTGGAAAGGGTACAGTCAGTCTGGGAAATAACAACGCGAAAGCATAAAATGTGTTATCAGTTGAAAATCTGAATCCTAATCTCTTCAGTGTGAGCCAAACATGTTATCAAGGACACACACTCATATTTGACTCTCAAAAATGTGAAATTAGAAAAGAAGGATCAATAAATTTAGTGGTTGTTGCACCTAGGACACCAAGCGATGTATATATCTTACACATAGAAGAAGAAGAAAAATGTTACATGAGCCAAATAGATGAAAGTTGGCTATGACACAGAAGAATGGAACACATAGGCTTTGATAATTTGATAAAAGTTAGTAAAAAGGAAGTTGTGAAAGATATGCCAAAGATTATTAAACCTTCAATCTCTATTTATAGGCATTTCCAACATGGAAAGTAGACACGAGTAAGATTCAAGAAAAAAGAATACTCTACATCAAAACCATTAGAAATTGTTCATAGTGACCTCTATACACCAAAAAGAACCAAAAGCATACAAGGTGAACATTACTTCATTTTATTCATTGATGACTATACAAGAAAGACTTGGGTATCATTTCTCAAAGAAAATTCATAAGCATTCAAAAAAAATAAAGTCTTCAAAGCACATGTTGAAAATGAGATTGATCTCAAATAAAGTGCCTAAGATCAAAAAATGGAGGGGAATTTACCTCAAATGAGTTCAACAAGCTTTGTGAAGCTCATGGAATTAAAAGACACTTTTTAGCTCCAAGAACTCCTCAACAAAATGGAGTTGTTGAAAGGAAAAATAGAACAGTCCAAGACAAACTCCTAGATATCTATTGGAGAGAGGTAGTTTATACATTATTTTACATACTTAAGAGAGAACAACTTAGATTTAACCATGGCAAGACACCATACGAGTTGTGGTTTGGCAGACCAACATCAGTCAAACACATCAGATTCTTTGGGAGAAAATGGTATATAAAAAGAGATGATGACAATCTAGGAAAATTTGATTCCATATTAGATGAAGGCATATTTATTGGTTACTCATTCAATGAAAATGCCTATGGATGTTATAATCTAAGGCTGCACAAAATTGTGGAAAGTGCAAATGTAAAGGTGGATGATCTAAAAACAAGAAGAATCAAATCTCAAGATAATTCACAAATTAATGAAAGAAGAAGAAATGATTTATGTTATCAGAAAATTAATATAGAACAACTTGAAGGATTTATGTTATCAGAAAATCATGACTATGTCTACAAATTAAAGAAAGCATTGTATGGTCTCAAACAAGCTCCCGGGGCATGGCTTTCAAAACTTAATAATCATCTACAACAATAAGGATACAAAATAGGAACCACTGACAACAATCTTTATATTAAATTGAAAATCAAAATATGATTATTTTTGTAGTATATGTGGATGATATCATCTTCAGAAGCAATCTAAATCCTCTAAGCAAGCAATTTTCTACATAAATGCAAAAAACATTTGAAATGTCAATGCTTGGTAAACTGACATTCTTCTTGGGATTACAAGTTTCACAATAAAAAAAAGGCATATTCATATCTCAGACCAAATACATTAAAGAAATGTTGAAGAAATTTCAAATGGAAGATTTCAAACCTATGAGCACTCCTATTATTATAGGATATAAACTAAGAAAATATGATGAATCACTAAATGTAGACCAAACCATGTATAGATCAATGATTGACATCCTATTATATGCAACAACAACAACACCATCTATCATGCAACCTATAGGATTAGTGACCAGATTTCAATATGCACCTAAAGAGACTCATATGAAGGTAGTTACGAGAATTTTCAGATATCTCAAATGTTGATTAATTGGGCTGGTTGTCATTGATGTCAACCCTTGAAGAAATTTCGTTAGAAAATTTCAATACCACAAAGGTTTGGGTAAAGGACCCAAGTTTGTTTGAAGGATAATGGTATGAGTTTTGATATATTTGCAGGCAAGACTATTCTAGATGGATAGTACATGTCATTCCATTTCCAGTGGTATGTGGAACATCACATAACTCCTCATGTTTAGAGAGTTATGGCCATGTGAAGTTGGAGAACCCTCATGAGTCATCTAGAAGCCCTAAAAGGTTAAAGTAGTCAAAGTGTTTGCAAAGAAGAAATCATTTAAATAATAAAGTGAAGTGATGAGTGTACTATAAGTCAAATATGATACAAAATAAAATATTTCAATAATAATGTTAATGAATAAATTACTAAGTGGACAAGTGGTTAGAAATGGGTTAACCCTAAAATAAAGAAAGTGGGTTAAGATGGTTAAAAGGTAACCTCTTGAGGAAGCTACATGAAAGTATAAATAAGAGGCAAGGCTCACTAATTTTAATTACAATTGAGAATATTGAATATCAACAAGTGACTGAGGTAACCAAAAGATATCTAAGACGAATTTCATAGGGAAGGTAAAGTAAAGAAAGTATAAATTCAAGGGAGGATAAATTCTTTTGATGATTCTTTCTAAGGTATGTTATTTACAGGTCATCTCACGATTTTCGCAATAACTTTTTTTCTAGAATGATTCAGACCGTGAAATTGGGAGGTTGTTGAGGAAACATATCCGAGTAGTTGTGATACAAATTTCATCTTGTGGGTCATTGTATTTTTGGAGTTACACTCCATGGAAAATAAGGTTTGTGGCTAGTCCTGAAACTAGTCTAAAACAGGTGTTTCGGGTAAAAATGTCATCATTTATTCATAACAAATCCAAATTCAGTAAGACCAAATGTATTGGTTAGAGTACAATCTGTAGTATTCTGTGTAAAATTTTCATATCCATACAATAAATATTCCGTGCGGGGAACGCTCTACAAGTTCGATCTCTAGAATAAGACATAATTCAACAAGGTATGCCATGTTTGCTATAAATCTTTTTCTAAGAGGTTCCAAGTATTGAAGTCTAGAGGAATTGAATAAAAGACACTGAAGAACATTGTGTACCATTTTTAGATCTTTATTCATTACATGTACATAGTTATGATTATTTCAAGTTAGGGTTGTTGACTAATCCAAAATTAGTCATGTGAGACTAAAGTAAAGTTTGATAAAATTCTAGTCTCTTGTTGTTAAAGTTAAGGAAGGTTTCTAGGTATGTGATCATATACACCAGGTCTATTATAGAGTTACAAATCATATTTGGATGATGAAATTGATGATGGATTTTGGTTGAGGTATGTTACATATAGAGGTTGTATAACAGTGAGGTTGTGGCACATGGTTTGATGTAATGGTTTATGGTATTTGGTTATGGATAGTGTGATGTATTGATAGAGAAATTTTGATGGTTATATTGGTATATGTATTTGGTATATGGTTAGGGTACAGGTTGGTGCATAGTAGATGCACTTGTTTATGGTACATGTTGATAACATGTTGTTTGGACAAGTTATTATGATAGGTTATCTGTACAGGTTTGGTGCATGGTTGATGCATTTTTTTATGGTAGAGGTTGAGGTACAGATTGATGTATGGTACATTTTTTGCACAGATTATTGGTACAGGTTGTTACAGGTTGATTATAGGTTGATTGGTATAAGTTTACAACAGTATATCTCACAATGATAGTGTTGGATGAGGTAATGACAAGTGGTTCTAGCCAGAGAACACAGGGGGTTGTACCCTCCTTCTGGTTGTATCCAGAGAATTGGGGAGTTGTAGCTTCCTTCAGGTTGTAGCCTGAGAAACTAGGGGGTTGGAGCCTCCTTCCAGTTGCAGATGGAAAACAAAGGAAGTTGGTTCTTCCAATGAATGTAATTCTTAAATATATATAAAAAAAACATTGTGTGGTTTTCTCCCGCTTTGGGTTTCCATGTAAAACATTGGTGTACTGTGTATGTGTGTGATTGCTCATTTGTTCAATCTTTATTTACTCTGCAACTATTGGATGATAATGCTACGTTGATATAACACTTGCATTTTATGGTGAAAAATGATTAAATTGATCTATTATTGATTCACCCCCCCTCTCAGTAATCCAACAATTGGTATTAGAGCCAGGTTCCTTCAGAAATCAATTTAACCACTGAAAGGTAGATCATGGAGAGAAACGACATGTATAAAAATGGAATACCACGGTTTGATGGACAAAAGTGTGCATTTTGGAGCAGAAGGATGAAAACATATATACATGCACAAGGATTTGAAATTTGGCAATCATTTGAAGATGGATACAAAGAACCAACAGTTCCGCCGACAAACGAAAGAGAAATAAAACTTGGTCAAAATAATTCCAAAGCCACAAATGCAATTCTGAATGGTCTTTGTGAATCGGTATACACCAAAGTTATACATTGCAAATATGCTAAAGAGATTTGGGAGAAGCTTCAAAATATTTATGAAGGAGATTCAAAAGTCAAATCAACAAAGCTTCAAACTTACAGAGGTCAGTTCGAAGAACTAAATATGAAGGAAGATGAAAATATTGTAGCTTACTTCTTACGAGTTGATGAAACAATAAATGAAATCATAGGATTGGGAGAAGAAATCAAATAATTTGTAATTGTTCAAAAGGTACTAAGATCTCTTCCTATGAGATTTGATCCTAAGATATCGGCACTAGAAGAAAGAGAAGATCTAGACTCAATAAACATGGAAGAACTACATGGAATCTTCACAGCATATGAAATGAGAAATGAAGAGGAAAATCCAAATATAAAAGAAGCAACTTTCAAAGCATCCAAAAGGTCAAAGAAAAAGGAAAAAGAACATAGCAGCAGCAGTGACATCTCATAAGATGATGAAGAAATGGCCAACTTTGTCAAAAGATTGAACAAGGGAACCAATGACAGATATAAAGGTAAGTTTCCATTGATTTTTTTAATTGTGATGGTATTGGTCATTTTTCTAACAAATGTCCTCATAATAAAAATAAGAGGAATAATGAAGATTACTCAAATAATAAACAAACATATAAAGGAAAAAGAACCACAAAGAAAGATTTTAAGAAAAGATTATGCACCAAAGAAGACATCTCCTCATCAGATGAAGATGAAGTTAGTGATAGTGAGACATAAATAGTTCTATTCATGGCAGTAGAATACTCTGATAAAGAAGACACCGAAGAAGAATATGAAGAGGCAGAATTTTACTACCGAGAATAATTGTTGTGTGCCATAGAAGTTATAAGAAGAGAAAAGAAGAAAAACAAGAAGCTACAAGAGAAACTAGACAAGAAAGAAGACACTCATGAACTAGAACAAATGATCACAAATTTGAAGGTTCAAATAGAAAAAGATAAAAGAATTGAAGAAACACTCAAAGAACAGCTAGAAGAAAGAGACATGATCATTGGAAATTTGGAAGCAAAGATTGTCACATTAAGAAAGGATATTCAAGAGAAAAATACACAGAACAACTCAAAATATTTGGATAACATTATCAATAGTCAAAAGCCTCATCATGACAAGTCTATACTTGGATACAATCAGACATAAAAGGGATCAAGCTCCAAAACAACAAAACAAGAAACATATCCAAAAAGTTATGCAGAAAAAATCAAAGGAGATAGGAAGACCTACAAGGAAGATTACAGAGACACTCCTCCACCGAGAAGATTTAGATTTCGGAATCAACAGCCGACAGAAATAGATATCCCTTAGGAAGAAGAAGGATTCATAAGAGAAACTCCTTTCAGAAGATATTCAACTCCCATGCATCAAACTATATTTTTTTGGTTTATGTTATGAATTCAATAATTTTGGACATAAATCTATGAATTGCAGAGCTAACAATAGGAACATAAAAAAATTTGAAAGTCGTACACAAAAGGGTTATCCAAGAAGGCCTAGTGAAACACAAAGAAGAAGTTACAACATGTTTGAATCATTGAGAACTGAAGTGGAATGCTACAAGTGTAACAACTTTGGACACATGGCCAAATATTGCAGAATGACAGTTCCTCCTAGAGAACAACAACATAGACATGAACCTCGAAAGAGAACACTGATATCATATATAAGAAAGTATGGATAAGAAAAAAGGAAGAACAGGTGAACAAATACCAGGTACCAGAGATCACAAGATTGGCAATAAAACGAGATGAAGAAAATTCTATAGAGAAAAAGAAAGATGTCAAATAGAGAAAGGTTTGAAAAATAGCTGAAAGAAAGGAAGGACAGGTAAATAAGGAACATGTTCAAGATATTGTACTTTCAGGCATTGTAGTGAAAGATGAATGCACATAAAGAAAGAAAGAAGTCAAAGCTCAGAGAGATAATGAATCTACCAATGAAGATGATGATGAATCTACCAATGAAGATGATGATGAATACACATAAGAGAAGGAATTGCTTTAAGACATCTGTCTTAGAGAATCCAAGGTAATATGAATATTATATAGGGGGAGTCTATGCAATAGTTGTGACAGACCAAAGCACCTTCCTTCAAGTAGATTGCAGAGTTTGAGAAGACATATTCAGAGAAGTGAGTTAGCAGAAGTACATTTTGATAGATTAATCAAGACTTCATGATAATATAGTGATAAATGGGTCAACATTATGGACAGTTGCGCAAGTAGAGTCTTGGACAGTATGGAAATAGATGGATTCATAAGAACACTTAGAAGGTTTGGACATATATATGACAGTGGACGAGAACATGGATTCATAGATTGGTTCAGAGAGTGGTTCAGAGACAAAGGAACATTATCATAATGGATGATAATTACATATGAAATGGCTCGAACAATGGCTAATGGATTCCAAATTGACAGATATTTTTTGGACACATGCAGTGCATACATCAGTTCACATTCAAAATAGAGTAATGCTCAGAAACAACAATGAAAAAACTCCCTACGAACTATGGAAAGGAAGTGCAGACAACAACCTCTACATCAAGGTAAATCAAGGTAGTATTTTATTAATTGAAATTTAGGTTGATGATATTGTTTTGGAAGTACTAATTGCAGGTTAAGCTAGAAATTTGCAACGGATATGTAGAATGAATTTGAAATGTTATTACTTGGAGAACTATGCTTCTTTTTGGGTCTTCAGATACATCAAAGAAACTAAGGAATTTTTATTTCTCAAACTAAGTATATCAGAGAAATGCTAAAGAGTTTCGGAATGGAAGATTGCAAACCAGTTATCACTCCTATGCAAACCAGTTGCAAGTTGAGAAAAGATAATGATTCAAAGTCTACAGACCAGAGGAAATACATGTCAATGATTGGTAGATTACTATATGTGACAACATCTAGACCAGAGGTAATGCAGGAAGTTGGAGAAGTGGCACGATTTCAAGCAGCACCAAAGGAATCACATGTATTAGCAGTAAAGAGAATTTTCATATATCTCAAAGGAGAAGAAAAGTTTGGATTATGGTATCCAAAAGGAAAGGATCTATCACTTATTACCTACATAGATGTAGATTGGGTAGGTTACATTGATGACCGAAAAAGAACTAGTGGAGCAACGTTTTACTTGGGTGAGTGTTTAGTATCTTGGCTAAGAAAGAAACAATCTTTAGTATCCTTATTTACAACCGAGGAAGAGTATATTGAAGCAGAAACATGTTTTACACAGGTTCCATGGATGAAACAAACTTTGACATATATACAAGTTGAGTATGATGAGCCCATTCCAATCTATTGTAATAATACAAGTGCCATCAATATCTCAAAGAACCCGGTGATGCACTCCAAGACTAAGCACATTCCAATCAAGTATCACTTTCTATAGGAATAGGTTGCAGAGAAAAACATCAGAGTTGAATATGTGGGAACAAAATAACAACTGGAAGACATATTAACAAAACTGCTTCCAAGGGAAGCCTAATTTGAGTATTTTCACTAGAGACTTGGAGTAATTTCTACTCCAAAATGAATGCTTTTGAATGCTTATCTTATATGTCTTATATTTACATGAGGAATCACCATAAAGAGGACAGTTCAAGTTGGGAGAACAATTTCAAGAAGAGTTTAGTCAGAGGGAGTATCCCTAAGGATAGTTCAATTAGGGGGAGCAACCCTGGATGGAAAGATACATTTTCCATTGATGACAAAAGGGGAGATATTTATTAGATGCAAAGGTAAATTCTTGGAGAAATAGCACAAAGGCATCGTTCCAGGGGGAGCGATGGTCACAGGGGGAGCATGAGTGATATGAATTTAGTATTGCATAAAATTGTTTCCATCAATGCCAAAGGGGAAGATTGTTGATTAATTGGGTTGGTTGTCATTAATTTCAACCCTTGAAGAAAGTCTGGTAGCACAAAGGTTTGGTTAATGGACCCAAGTCTATTTGATGGATAATGGTATGCGTTTTGATATATTTGCAGGCAAGCCTATTCTAGATGGATAATACATGTCATGCCATTTTCGGTGGTATGTGGAACATCACATAACTCCTCATGTTTAGAGAGTTATGGCCATGTGAAGTTGGAGGACCCTCATGAGTCATCTAGAAGCCCCAAATGGTCAAAGTAGTTAAAGTGTTTGCAAAGAAGAAATTATTTAAATAATAAAGTGAAGTGATGAGTGTACTATAAGTCAAAGAGGATACAAAATAAATTATTTAAATAATAAATTTAATGAAGAAATTACTAAGTGGACAAGTGGTTAGAAGTGGGTTAACCCTAAAATAAGGAAAGTGGGTTAAGATGGTTAAAAGGTAACCCCTTGAGGAAGCTACATGAAAGTATAAATAAGAGGCAATGATCTCTCATTTTAATTACACTTGAGAATATTGAATATCTACAAGTGACTGAGGTAACCAATAGATATCTAAGCTGAATTTCAGAGGGAAGGTAAAGTAAAGAAGGCCAAAATTCAAGGGAGGATAAATTCTTTTGATGATGCTTTCTAAGGTATGTTATTTACAGGCCATCTCACGATTTTTGCAATAACCATTTTTCTAGAATGATTCAGGCCATTAAATTGGGAGGTCGTTGAGGAAATATATCCAAGTAGCTGTGATACAAATTTCATCTTGTGGGTCGTTGTATTTTTGGAGTTACACTCTGTGGAAAATAGGGTTTGTGGCTAGTCCTGAAACTAGTCTAAAATTAGTGTTTCAGGTAAAAATGTCATAAATTCTTCATAACATATCCAAATTCAGTAAGACCAAATGTATTGGTTAGAGTATAGTCTGTAGTATTATGTGTACAATTTTTAGATCCATACAACAAATATTCCATGCAGGGCAAGCTCTACAAGTTCGCTCTCTAGAATAAGCCAGAATTCAACAAGGTATGCCATTTTTGCTATAACTCCTTTTTTGAGTGGTTACAAGTAGTGAATTCTAGAGGAATTGCATAAAAGACACTGAAGAACATTATGTACCATTTTTAGATCTTCATTCATCACAGGTACATAGTTATGATTATTTCAATTTAGGGTTGTTGACTAATCCAAAATTAGTCATGTGAGACTAAAGTAAAGTTTGATAACATGATAGTCTCTTGTTGTTAAAGTTAAGGAAGGTTTTCAATTATCTGATCATATACACCAGGTCTATCACAGAGTTACAAATCAGATTTGGATGATGAAATTGATGAGGGATTTTGGTTGAGGTATGTTACAGATAGAGGTTGTATAACAGTGAGGTTGTGGCACATGGTTTGATGTAATGGTTTATGGTATTTGGTTATGGATAGTGTGATGTATTTATAGAGAAATTTTGATGGTTATTTTGGTATATGTATTTGGTATATGGTTAAGGTATAGGTTGGTGCATGGTTGATGCACTTGTTTATAGTACAGGTTGATTACATATTGTTTGGACATGTTATTGTGACAGGTTATTTGTATAGGTTTGGTGCATGGTTGATACATTTGTTTATGGTATAGGTTGAGGTACAGATTGATGTATGGTACATGTTGGCATAGGTTATTGGTACAGGTTGTTACAAGTTGATTACAGGTTTATTGGTACAGGTTTAGAGTAGTATATCTCATAGTGATAGTGTGACAGTGGTTCCATCATTCTATTTCTATGTTAGGGTGGTTGGAAGGGGCAAGGATAGATGGTTGTAGCCAGAGAACATAGGGGTTTGTATCCTCCTTCTGGTTGTAGCTAGAAAATTGGGGAGTTGGAGCTTCCTTCAGGTTGTAGCCTAAGAAACTAGGGGGTTGGAGACTCCTTCCAATTGTAGTTGGAAAACAAAGGAAGTTGGTGCTTCCAATGAATGTAATTCTTAAAGACATATAAGAAAAAAGATTCTGTGGTTTTCTCCCCGTTTGGGTTTCCACGTAAAACATTGGTGTACTGTGTATGTGTGTGATTTCTCTTTTGTTCATTGTTTATTTACTCTGCAACTATTGGATGATAATGCTACATTGATATAACACTTGCAATTTATGGTGAAAAATGATTAAATTGCTCTATTACTGATTCACTCCCCCTCTTAGTAATCCAACATCAAAGGCATCTCGGATTTTGGATTACGGTATCCAAAAGAAAAATGCTTCACATTAAATGCATATATTAATGCATATTGGGTTGGTAGTGTGGATAAAAAAAAACGCACTAGTGGAAATGCATTTTTCTTAGGGGAATATCTAGTCTCATGGTCAAGCAGAAAATAGACATCAATTTCACTATCTCCAACAGAAGCAAAATACATTTCAATTGTTGAATTTTGCACTAAGATATTATGGATGAAACAAACATTGGAGGATATTAAAACTGAATGTAATCAACCAATACCTATCTATTGTGACAATACAAGTGCCATAAGCATCTCCAAAAATCCAGTCATACATGCAAAAACTAAACACATACCCATCAACTATCATTTCTTGAGAGATCAAGTTAATGAAAAAAAGATTATATTCGAGTAGGTTAGTTCAAAAGACAACATTGAAGATATATTCACAAAACCTCTTCCCAAAAGTACTTTTGAAAAACATAGAAAAAAATTGTGGGTAATGTCCATATCTAATTGAATTGCACAAGTTTCATCAGAGAAGGAGTACATGGGAAAGGGGAGTATAACCTTAGGGGGAGAAAATAAATACCCCTTCTGACATTGTTTTCAAAGGGGGAGAATAAATAGTAAGAGTTAGTTAAGATTGAAAAGGGGTTTTTACTTTGTTTTTGTCAATGCCAAAGGGGGAGAATGTTGGACCTAGTGTTATGGTGTTAGCATTGATGTCAAAGAGGGTAAATATGATCAATGTTGGACATGGTGTTATGGAGTTGTCTTTGATTTCAAAGAGGGTCAATATGGTCAATGTTGGAAATCGTGTTATGGATTTGGATTTGATGCCAAAAAGGGTCAATATGATCATAATTATAAAAGGATAATATGATATGGATCCTTACAAATGGAGGAATTAATATGACAGGGTTTAGTAAAAGTGGCACTTGAAATGAGAAATGTCCCAACAAAAGTATGTTGTTCATTCTTGAAGATATCATGAAAAAATTTACAATGGAACTCTATCTAGTTTTATGCCTATGTCTTTACCATCCACTCAAATAGATAATACAATATTGGCACAAATTGTTCCTCAGATCATTGTGTTAGTGATATTGTAACAATATCCACGAGTAAACTTTGATCGGAGACAAGACTAACATCTTCCCTCCAGGATATATCTCAAACATTTTTTAGTGTCTACTCCATTAAGTCTATGTCTTCATTGAAAAACCAATCGTCAACATAGGAAAATAAAAATTTCAGAAAACTCAAATTTTCTATCTCAACCTATGATTCCAACAAGGTCAAGACTACCCTAGTAAAGTTGGAGGTGACACTTAGAAAATGATTTATACAAAAAAAATCAATTGGTAGAGTATATAGTGAACGAAGATGATTGATCGTTGATCGTTGGATCAAAATGGAAGCACGATCAAACGACCCTAATCTAATTCACATTTCAAAAATGAGCGTAAGTTAATGGAAGAGGGAGGATGTGAAAGTATATTATGCTAAATTCAATTTTCCACATGTCAACGTTTAATCTTATCACATTTTGGCTTGGGGTTATCTTGATTCCATGTTTCAAATGCAAAATCCATGTGGACCGTCCACTCAATGATTGATTAAATCTAAAACCATAGATTTTATTGGCACCTAGATGAGCTGGACCGTCCACTCAACCGTTCATTAAAATCCAATCATTTATTTGATTGAAGCCTAGATAAGCCTTGTATGTATTCTCTCTCGGTCACATGCCAACGTCACATGAAATATGAAGCTATGATGGGTTAAATGGATAGCCAGGATAACACGTAGCTATAGGGTGTGGTCACTTGGTAAATAAAAAAGGTGTCTTTGGGATAAAGTAACATGCCCTGCACCCTGTTTGTCTAGTTGTTGGTCACAAATTTTGGTTCTATGGTAAAAGGGGGCCACGAATTAAGCACCTACCAAATATTGATACTGGAAATGCACCAGTAAGTGAGTTAAAAGCTCTAAATATGATCTATTGGAGGACTGAGAATGCAGCAGAAGTGTGGAATCGAAATAAAAGAGTCAATCCATGTCTGTGATCGACTCATAAGGACTAAACTATCTGATCAAGATATCTATGAAGACAAGGAAAATGAGGTTTCAAACCAAAATTGAAAATATTTTATGAATATTTTATAAATAATAACAAAAGAAGAAATTTGGTTTTTAAAACAACATTTATATTATGAAAAGGCACATTTATTCAATGCTTCTTTACAAAAAGACACAATGGTTCAAATTCATACACCTTTTAAAAGACTATATAAACATAAAGGTATGGTAAAGGGAGAGTGTCTCTGTGAGCTAATTCAGAAGATCTAAACAGAGGCATATTTCAAGGAATAACTTTGAAACATTCACATGAAGTGAAGGTGGAAGGGAGGAGCAAGGAAGGATTGGAGTCCTCTATAGGTTGGATCCTGAACAATAGGGAGTTGTATCTTCCTCAAGTTGGTTCTTGAAAATAGAGGATTGGATTCCTGTATAGGTTGGAGCCTGAACAAAAGGGAGTTGAAAATTCCTCAATTTGATGCTTGAAAATAGGGGATTGGTGTCTCCTTGAGTAGGTGCTCAAAAGGAAAGGAGATTGGTGTCTCCTACAAGTTGTAGATTGTAAATCAATTCTATATAAAATTGTGATTTTTACATTTAAATTATGTGCACAGTACTTCCTTGTTGATCAAATTTGTTATGGTTATTAAAACTAATAATTAAATATCGTTCAAATTGTGTAAAAGAAGCAATATTGATTCACCGCCCCCCTCTCAGTATTGAAGAATATTTCAACAAACCCTCGCAAATAAAACATGTTTTATTCTTTACTGGGGGTTGTATTTGATTCCCATTCAAATGAAAAGTAACAAGATTCTTTCCTCTTTCAATGCTACCTTAATTTTTTACATGTTGTCTATCCCCTTTGATAAAGGTAGGCATGGAAGGGATTTAAACATCACACCCTACACATCTCCATTGGATGTTATGTCGGATGAGTTTCTAGGATTTGTTAACATCACTAGCAACAATAAGCTAGTATATAATCATTTGTTTGCAATGGACTTTGATATGATTCGAAGTGTGAAATTCAATGACCCCAACGACAACCACATGGTTGTGTACATTGACAACCTCAACTTTGTTGATCAATTTGTCAACTAATAGAATGGGGATGAGTTATAAGATTGAGACTCAAGAGAGATGGTATTCATATTGAAATTACCATGGCATGGGTTGTTAGTGCCACCATTGATCAAGCATCTACAAGCAGTTGTGGGAAGTCAAAAAAAAAATTCAAACTCTAGTGAACATTACAAAAGTGCATGTGCACTCATGGACATGCATCATGAGAAGATCCTATTGAAATATCTTCTAAGGGGTGCTTACAAGATTTGAATTTAATGTCCCACTAGACTTATTTTTGCATCGAGAGGCTCTCTATAGCCAAGTATGGGGGAGATATTCATGTAGCATAAAGCATTAAAATAATAAGAAGTAATAAAAAAATAATAATAAAAAATAAAAATAAAAATAAATAAAATAAGAAAATAATAAAAATGTATGTAACACACCCAACCCCCTAGTCCTCACTTAGGTTGATTGGGTGTCAAAATTTCACTTTTTCCAACTACTTCATCTCTCCAAATAAACCTTGTAGATTAATTCTGCTTGTCGAGAGATTTCCAACGACTATAACCATGCCCAATTTTGAGCTCTATATCAAACGTTACAACATCCCAAAGTTTCTAGGCTATCATCCATCCATTCCACCTCAGCACCATGTGGCATCCACATGGATCCTTGTCACGCATGCCACCTGACGTGGAACTAACATAACACTGATGTGGCAGCTGATGTGGAAGTTGCAACTTGTCTCAACTGTCCTCGTCCGATCAACCTTCTAGATCAATGACTACGATCTATTCAAAGCCCTTTTATACCATTGGAGTCACTTGTTGGAGTGTGTCCACTCTTGGCTTCCCCACACACTCCGATAACATCCTGCAATGGATATAACGGTCATCAGAAGATGACAATCAATGATTCCAATTGCATCGGTGCCTCAAACATGCATGAAGGTTAGCGTCATTTCATATAACATTTCATACTTGACCTTATGGATCCCAAGATATATCTACAACTGACATTCATCATAGCCACCCTCCGATCAACGATCCATGTTAAACCTCATATTACTCCCATAAGAGTCCATCCTCCTTTGAAATTCGCAACTAACTCTGACCAACCCTCTTAGCTAAAAAATTGAGATGTATCATTTGATAAATATGAGTGATAGGATTTGGACACCTGTATTAAGGATGAAACTAAACAAGGACTCATACTCGGTCCTTTCTACAAGTCACAGACTACCACATGTCCTTCTCTAGACACACTGTCATCCCTCGTCATCATGATAACACTTCCCTCTTGGCCTTTCTTAAGTGAGACCCTATGTGGAAAGCAATATGGAACCCAAGACACGTGGCTCTACCTAGCTCCGCCACCTGGCTTGACATGTGGCACTCAAGCCACGTCACCATTTTCTCCCTCAAAGTTCCAGATCACCTTGAAATGTGGCACAATCACCACTCGACACATGGACCTCCTACATGGAATGCGTGGTGTACATGTCATTGTTGAGCAATTGACACGTCCATCCACAACTAACACATGTCCACTGCGCATTGGATGGGTGATGTCATCCTTGTGATCATGACAACACCTTCCTTCTTGGCCTCTCCTAGCCGAGACCCACCATGATCTACGACTGAGATTTCTTCTCCCCACTCGTCGATCTATGGTGACGATTTCTACTAAAAGCCTTCCCATCGGAGTACCTTAACCAAGGATACTCTGGTGGGCATGCCACGATCGATGGTTCAAATCCCATGATTCCTATCTCTATGGATCCAAAGATCCTGATTGCTCCTCAGGGCATTTCCATCGGAGTGGCTCTACCCAGGCCTCTAAGGCTACTTTGACCACTGAATTTGATGGCTCCTCTGCGATCAATGTTCATGATCTCCCAGATCCTCCCTCTGAGGAAACTTGATCAATGGTTAGGATTGAGACATTGTGCCATATTGATGGCTATGATTCCTTCTGAGGAAAGTATGAGATTTTTTTTAGTCAATTTGGGAATTCTATTAAGTAAGTCTAAGGCTAGCCAAGCCTTTCAAATGTCTATAAATCCACCTTAACTGAATAAGGCCTTCCTCATCGTTGCGTAAGTGGATATTCATGCCCTTTGAATTTTATGTACCTAGACAAGGGTATTTACATCCCATGTTAGCTAAGCCACAAAGACTTCCAGGTATAAACTCAAGGAAAACTCACAAAAATTATGCATAAGCATAAAGATATACAATTCTGAACAATTATGGCAGCAAATATTCAAGGATAATTACAACAACAAACAACCCATGAAAGAAGTCACTTAATTACATTTTATGTAAAAGTCTAAATGTAATTTCAACACCAATTATCCATGACAAATAACCTATAATTACATTTCATGTACCATTCTAACAACAATATACTGAATTATAAATAAAATAGTAAATGCCCATCATAGGAATACATAAACATTTATACACTAATTTAAACAAACACATGGTGGACACTTATCTGATATAAATAGCCACCAACTGCATGTATACCTCTGACTCTCCTCCCATCCTTAGAATTTTCTTCTTATAACTCAACAGTAGGTCACCCCTGATATGGGGCATAAAATACACTTGGGAAAAGGAAATCATAACTAGGATATGGTCTCTTAGTAGCAACAATATTCAAACTCAGTTGCCAGCTCTAACAAAAATCCTATAGTCTCTCAGTCCCCACATGCATGTCCCGTCGTACGAAGTGTGCCCCTTCTCTGCTCAATAGTGTTTTGGCTACCCAACTTCCCTTCCAAGGATTCAGCAACAGGATGGACAAGAAGTCTGAGATCCCTATTCTTACTCACCAAAATTTCACACCTAAGTGTCACACCTATTTACACCTAAGTATCACAAGTGTCGTAAAGTGCCATGTGCACCTTACTAAGTATCGCATCTCACTTTTCTAAGTCTCGTAATTGCAATATCTCACCTTAGTAAGTTTCTCAAATGTAATGTCTCATTTTACCAAGTGTCATAAAATAAATATTGCAATTTTATAACTATCACAACCTTGACACCATGTAAATACAATTGTCATAATCCCTAGGTGACTTGGAAGAGGAAAAATCATCATGAAAAGCTCGAAAAACTAACTTTTACCTTGATTTTTTTATCCTTGTTTCAACACTAACACCCCCCTGCACATGTATATGGAGCGTTAGTCCCTTATGAACGCTCCCTAGCCCACTATGGGGGAGTGTTAGTAACACTCTGTGGTAATCTTGGAGGGAACATTAGTGTTGGATTACTGAGAGGGGGGGTGAATCAGTAATAACGTAATTATAATCCTTTTTATTCAAATGTTATATCAATGTAGAATTATTATCCAATAATGAGCAGTAAGAAATAAACAATCACACACATACATAGTACACTAGTGTTTTACGTGGAAACCCAAATTGGGAGAAACCACATAATGCTTTTTCTTATATGTCTTGAAGAATTACATTCATTGGAAGCACCAACTTATTTTGTTTTCCAACTGCAACTGGAAGGAGGCTCCAACCCCCCAGCTTCTCAGGTTATAACCTGAGGGAAGCTCCAAATCCCCAATTCTCTGGCTACAACCATAAGGAGGCTACAACCCCATATGTTCTCCGGCTACAATCGGAAGGTGGCTACAACCACCTGTCCTTGCCCCATCTTGCCACCCTGAAGTAGAAGTAGACTGATTGAACCACTGTCACACTATCATTGTGAGATATACCGTTGTAAACCTGTACCAATAAATATGAACCATGCATCAACATGTACCTCAACTTGTAATTAACCTGTACCATAAACAAGTGCATCAACCATGCACCAACCTATACCAAACAACTTGTAATCAACCTGTACCATAAACAAGTGCATCCAAACATGTACCAAGTATGCACCAATCATGTGTCAACTAATCATCAACTATGACTCATCAATATGTACCAACATCATCAACTATACACCTCATGTATGTGCCAACTCATCGACTACTTGTCTCAACCATGTACTCAACATGTACCTCAACCAAAATCCCTCATCAATTTCATCATCCAAATTTGATTTGTAGCTCTATAATAGACCTGGTGTATATGATCACATTCCTACAAACCTTACTTAATGATGCAGACCCCTGACCCTCTGGCTGTGATCTGCACAGGATCGTTCTAAATTCTCCTTGAGCTGAAGCGGATCCCTCGGATCCCTATTGGAACCTCACGAATCCGATCCACAGGTCCTTCATGAGAACCCTCCCTGCGCAACTTAACACCAGGCACGAGCCTTACATCTCAATGCGACCACAACCGAGCCTTAGCGCAAGCGCCTTTCGCAACTCGCGAGTTCATGAGTCAATGACCCTCGACTCCTCTTTCTTCAGAAGTCAATACCCGAGATGCGATACAGGTATGGATCCTCCGTGTTAGAGCCTTCCACACATAACCACTGGCTAGGGATAAGTGCTAGCACTACTTGCAACTCGCGAGTTGGAGTGTTGAACCCTCGTGCTCCTCCTTTGCGAAATCCCAAAGCACGATAAGTCAGCAATGGGTTGACTCCTTTAGCACTACTCGCAACTTGCGACTTTGTGAGTTGGAGTGTTGAACCCTCGTGCTCCTCCTTTGTGAATCCCCGAAACGTGAAAGGTCAACAATGGGTTGATTCTTTCCCAGGTGACGTGTGTCCACCACATGTCGCACGCTTCCACCTTTCACTGGGAGCTTGTTGTTACACCACCTGTCAACCACGTGGCCCCCACCTAACGAATGTGCCATGTGTTCATACAAGCCCTCGGTGCTCGTCACTTCGCGACTTCACAGTCGAAAAGAAATTCTTTCAACCCCCAAACCCCCGGTACACGATACCTCGCGAAGGTTCTGATCCAACGATTCTCCTGTGGCTTGGATCCAATGGTCTGGATCTCCTTCCTTGCTCCTTTCAACTTGGGCCTTCGTGAAACCAACAATTTGGTCTTCCCTCCAAACTCACGAACACCTAATTCGTGAAATGATCCAACGATGTAGGTTGAAACGAGATCAACGGCTCATATTGACCTTCGAATCCTGAGTGATGGGTTTCATCGGCCTCTAACCACCTTGCAACTCTGCAAGACCAACGACTCTAGCAACTTCAACACTTCTTTCACAAAGGCCTCTCGCCATCCTTTCACTCTTCTCAAGGATCTCGGGCCAAAATGACTTAGTGTTCTTCCACCTGAACTTAACCTCTGCGAGGTGATTTCAATCTTCGCCTCCCTTTGAATACTTCAAAGGTGCTATCCCTCCTGAGCTCTCGCTTACAAACTCAAGATTCCAAAAGGATCCCTGCTCACACTCCTTGAGACAATGCTTCAAATAAGCTCTGGTTATTTGAATCTTCGACCCTGTGCACTCTTTGCAACAGTAGTTCTTCAACTTTCCCTTTGGTTGATAAGTTCAAATATTTCAACCAGCCTGCACACACCTTGCATGGCTCTGTGCTTCACCCGCACTTCTGCTGACATGAGAACAATGATATCTCTCTTGAGATTTCTGAGATAAAACTCAGACCCTTGTCAACGCACACCTTGCGGACATTCAATGCACTCCTTGCAGGAATTCTTAGGGAGAGAAACAATTGAAACTCATTCTTCTCCTCTCTCAGACTTCATACATTCAACATGAAATCATACACACAATACAGTATTGAGATAAATGCATAACAGAGAAACAAAACAAGTGTAACCATACCATTTAACTACTGTAAACAGTGAGCATCATAACACCATGAAATTTGAGTCAAAGTCTCATATATTAACTCAAGTGCTCCTATACATGGGTTCTTCTCTATAGCTCTCTGCTACAGCTCAACAACTTATGAATTCTGAATGATCATCTTAATGTTACAGTGATACAAGGGTGAGGGTGTCTATATCCGTTTTCCCTCCTACGTGTCTAAACTATCTAATCTATTAAATTAAATCTACCTACTTTACATTAATAGACTTAAATGCCTATTACATCCGACAGATGAGAGTAATTTCTCTAGATCTGTTCATATCTCCAAGACATAAATGTAAGTACACTTATCCTAGCTATTACATTAATGCTTCATACTTCAAAATTAAAAACGTGTCCTTTTTCATCCGTGCATCAGCTATTCCTTTGGCTAGGCGCGTGCTTTGGCTTTGTATGATGCTCCTGCATCATACTCCCTCACTTGAAAAATTTCATGAACTCATGTTCATGAGCTCTTGCATGGTCTGTCCATGCTTTTGAATTGCTGCTTCATCCTCCCAACTGGCATCTTCAACTGGATGTCCTTTCCACTTGACCAATTATTCAAAATACTCCTTTTTCCTGGTCTTTCTGCTAATCCTTTTGTCAATTATGCTTTCCATCTGCGGCTTTTCAACTACAGGAATTTGTTTTGTCCATTGAACTTCTTCTTGCTCATATTCTACTCCTGCTTCTCCAGCTATGTATGGGTACAAATCCATGACATTGAATATCGATGAGATTCTGACCCCATCGGGTAATTCAATCTCATATGTGTTTGCCCCAAATTTCCTTATGACCTTGCACGACCCATTCTTTTTCATCTTGAGCTTGTTATACGTTCCCCTTGGGAACCTCTCCTTCCTCAAATGCACAAGAATCAGATCACCAACTTCAAATTGAAGTTCTCGCCCGTGTTGATATGCTCTCCGCTTGTATTCTTGACTTGAACTCTGCAATCGCTCCTTAATTTGGCTGTGAAGCTCCTTCATTCCTTCTGCAAAATCCTTTGCACTAGCACTTCTGAATTTAGCTTGTTCTACATCTTTCAATTCAAAAACTCCCCTTGGTTGTATTCCATATACAACTTGGAATGGACTTTTCCCTGTTCTTCTATTGAGTGAATCATTGTAAGAGAATTCCACCTGTGGTAGAATGTGATCCCACTAACTGTGGTGTTCAGTCACTAAGCTCCTCAGCAAATCTCCCAAGCTCCTATTTATGACCTATGTCTGTCCATCCGTCTGAGGATGATATGCTGAGCTAAAAGACAAACTTGTCCCCAACTTCTTCCATAAGGTCCTCCAAAAATGTTCCACGAACTTGGTATCTTGATCATAAATGATACTCTTTGGTAAATCGTGAAGTCTGACGACTTCCTTGAAAAACAGGTTCATGATATGAGTTGTGTCGCTGGTTTTCTAAAATGATATGAAATGTGCCATCTTTGAAAATATGTCGACTACCACAAATATTGAATCATATCCTCTCTGTGTCCTTGGCAGTCCCAATACAAAATCCATGCTCACTGTGTCCCATGGCCTTTCAGGTATGGGCAATGATTGATATAATCCTGCGTTCTACCTTTTTCCTTTCATGTGCTGACAAATTTTGCACCTGTCCACAAGTTTCTTCACATCTGTCCTCATCCCCAGCTAGAAATATGAACCATTCATCTTTGAGAACTTTTTATCATGACCGAAGTGTCTGGCCAATCCTCCACTATGTTTTTCCTTTAGCAGGTTCTCCCTCATGGAGCATTTTGGAATACATAGTTGATTTCCCCTGAGCAATAATCCATCCTGGATCATGTATTCAGTTCAATGGCTTCTGTCTCTAAGAATTGGATTCTCAGATGCCTCATATGCCTCCTTAAAATCTGGATCATCCCTATACATTTCCTTAAGGTTATCAAAACCCAAAGTCTTGACTCTGAATTCCTGCATAAGCAAACATTTCCTGCTCAAAGCATCAACAACTTTGTTAGCAGTTCCAGAAATATGCTTGATCACAAAAATAAAATTTTGCATGTATTCAACTCATTTAGCATGTTTTGGGTTCAACTTCTCCTATCGAGTCATGAATTGCAAAGCGTGATTATCGCGGTACAAAACAAACTCCCTGGGAACCAAATAGTGTCTCCATTTCTTCAGTGCTTGTATGACTACGTAGAATTCCTTGTCATATGTGGAGTACTTAATATTCATTTCATTCAGTTTTTCACTGAAATATGTGACCGGCCTGACATCTTGGCTTAAGACCACTCCAATTGCAAATCCACTCACGTCATACCTGACCTGGAATGTCTTGCTAAAATCTGGCAAAACCAGAATTGGTTGCTCAGTGATCTTCTTCTTCAGCAGATTGAAGCTCTTCTATGCTTCCTCCATCTAGTGAAAAGATTATGTCTTTTCTTGACCGTATCCATCATTGGTGCGCTAATTCCGCTGAATTTTCAGATGAATTTCTTGTATAAGCTAGCCAAACCATGGAAGCTTCGAACTTCAAACACGCTCTTCGGCGATGGCCAATTCTTAATCGCCTTTATCTTTTCCGGATCCATTTTTAATTCATTTGCAGAGATAACAAAACCCATATAAATGAGTTCTGTCCTCATAAATGATGATTTCTTCATATTAATTAGCAATTTCTTCTGTTGTAATCTCCTCATTACTGCAACTAGATGCTTTAAGTGTTCTACTTCTATTTTGTTGAAAATTAATATATCGTCAAGATATACAATGATGAATTTCCTTGTGAAATCCTTTAGGACTTCGTTCATAAACCTCATGAAAGTACTGGGTGCATTCGTTAATCCAAATGGCATGAAAATCCATTCATACAGCCCCTCATTCGTCTTGAATGTTGTCTTCCATTCATCACCTTCTCTCATTCGAATTTGATGATACCCGCTTTTCAAATCAATCTTTGAAAAAAATCTTGCCCCACTCAAGCAATCCATCAAGTCGTCCATCCTTGGTAATGGAAACCTGTATCTGATGGTAATCGTATTGATTTCCCTTGAGTTTGTACACATTCTCCAGCCTCCATCTTTCTTTGGGCTGAGCACTGACAAAACAACGCATGGACTCAATCTCTCCCGAATCAATCCTTTGTCCCTTAAGTCCTAGACCTGTCTCTTAACTTCTTCATTTTCTTGCAGCATCAATCTGTACCCTTCTTTGTTCGGTAAACTGGCCCCAGGTATAATATCGATATGATGACTTATACTCCTGATAGGTGGCAATGAACAAGGTATTTTGTCTACTACTATATCAGCAAACTCTTCCAGCAACTCCTGAATTTCTTCTAGTAGATCATCTATTCTCATACTAGTCAAAACAATTTTGGGCTTCCTGACCACAATAAATTATGTGTCTTCCTTCTTCTTAACCTCATCAAGAAGTTCCTTCCCACTCATGAGAAGTACAGTGTTGCTCATCTCTGTTTTCACCTCTTGGTTCTTAATCGGAAGCAACATGTGCATCCTACCATTTTTCTCCAGGGTGTACGTGTTCTTTCTCCCATCATGAACCACGTTTCTGTCATATTTCCATGGTCTACCCAGCAATAGATGAAAAACATCCATGGGAATGAAATCACATAATATTTCATCTTTATATCCTCCTATTTTAAATTCGACTAAACACTGTTTAGTGACATTTACCTGATGTCCTTTTTGTAGCCACGAAACTCTGTATAGGCTTGGATGTACAACTGTCTCCAACTCCATCTTTTCTACCATCTCTGTATATATGAGATTGTCTATGCTACCACTTTCCACTATGACCTTGCATACTCTATCCTTAGTTTTGCAAGCAATCCTAAACAGACTGTTTCTTTAGGCCGAGTTCTCTGGTTCCTTCTCTAGCTTCAAGAGAACTTTCCTCATCATTAAGGATCTTCTTCCCTCAGTGTCTTCTACCTCAACATTCTGTCCTTGAGCTTCGGCAATGTGAGTTTCACCACCTTCTTTCTTCTTATCTAGACACTCATAGGATTTATGTCTAATTTTTCCACAGACGAAGCATTTCACTTCACCTCCTTTACCTCTTCCTCTTCCTTTGGCTCAAGGAAAAGTATTTCTATCAACATACTACCTTCTCTGTGAGCTTCCTCCCCTCTCAGGTTGAGTTTGAGGTTTCTTCTCCTCTTCTTTAGGTCTCTGAATCCTGTCTTGGGCAATTATCTTGCCTCTGCTTTGAATTCTGCCTCGACCTCTTTGACCTTGCTCCCAGCTCAGCTTCTCTTCAGCTTTCAGAGCCATATGATAAGCATCTTCCACAGTCCGAATGGTCATCATGCTCATCTCATCTTGAATTTCATATCGCAGACCATTCATGTACCTATCAACTTTTTCATCATCGCTTTCCCGATGACTTGCTCTAATGTTTATCCTATAGAATTATTCATTGTATTCTTTCACTGACATTAGCTTCTGTCTCAAATTCTACATCCTTCGAAACAGAGTGATTTGATAATCCCTGGGTATGAATTTGGATTTCATATTTGCAACCATTCTATCCTAGCTTTTGATTTTATGCTTTCCCTTGCAGCATCTATCAGCCTGTAGTTCATCCCACCATAGTGTTGCATGCCCTTTAAGTCTAGTAACGACATGTTTGACTTTCTTGTCTTCCTCGACATCCTCGTAGTCGAATTATTTGTCTAGAGCTCTAATCCAGTCTAGACTCTCTTCAACATCCATGTTTCCCTCATACGTGGGAATGTCCATTTTTTCTCTGGTGCCTATCCTTGCAACAACCTTGAATAGGTGTTATTTTGCAGCATCTTCGACTGTAACTTCTTCTCCTTCGTTTCCAGCTTCATTTTCACTTTCAGCTTCACTGATATCCCCAGCATCAACTGTGCACCTTTGTTTTGTCTCCATAGCATCAAGCCTGGCACGTAATTCATGCATTTCCCTTTCCACTGCTAGATCAGGTAATGCCCTGACTCTTCTTCTTGGTGGCATGGTTGTAAAATTTTCTCCCTTCTCTCTGCTACAGAAAGCAATGAAATTGTTCTAGGCTCTGATACCAACTTGACGCAGACCCCCGACCCTTTAGCCGTGATCCGCATAGGATCATTCTAAATTCTCCTCGAGCCGAAGCGTCTCCCTCAGATCCCTATTGGAACCTCACGAATCCAATCCATAGGTCCTTCATGAAAACCTGCCCTGCACAACTTAACACCAGACATGAGCCTTACATCTCCATGCGACCACAACCGAGCCTTAGCGCAAGTGCCTTTCGCAACTCATGAGTTCATGAGTCGATGACCCTCGACTCCTCTTTCTTTAGATGTCGATACCTAAGATGTGATATGGGTATGGATCCTCCTTGTTAACGCCTTCCACACATAACCACCGGCTAGGGCTAAGTGCTAGCACTACTCGCAACTCACGACTTCACGAGCTAGAGTGTTGAACCCTCGTGCTCCTCCTTTGCGAATCCCTAAAATGTGAAAGGTCAACAATGGGTTGAATCTTTCCCAGGTGACGTGTGTCCACCACCTATTGCACGCTTCCACCTTTCTCTGGGTGCTTGTTTTTACGCCACCTGTCAACCACACGCCCCCACCTAACGAATGTGCCACGTGTTCGTATGAGCCCTCAGTACTTGGCACTTCACGAATTCACAGTAAAAAATAAATTCTTTCAACCCCCAAACTGCCGATATGTGATACCCCATGAAGGTTCTGATCCAATGGTTCTCCCATGGCTTATTCCAACGATCTGGATCTCCTTCCCTTCTCCTCACAACTTGGGACTTCGTGAAACCAATAATTTGGTCTTCCCTCCAAACTCACGAACCCTGAATTCATGAAATGATCCAATGATGTGGGTTGAAATGAGATCAACGACTCATATTGACCTTCAAATCCTGAGTGATGGGTTTCACCGGCCTCTAACCACCTTGCAAATCTGCAATATATAATGACTCTCGCAACTTCAACACTTCTTTCAAGAAGGCCTCTCGTCATCTATTCACTCTTCTCAAGGATCTTGGGCCAAAATGACTTGGCGTTCTTCCACCTGAACTTAACCTCTGTGAGGCGATTTTGATCTCCACCTCCCTTTGAATACTTCAAAGGTGTTATCCCTTCTGAGCTCTCACTTGCAAACTCAAGCTTCCAAAAGGATCCCTGCTCACACTCCTTGCGACAATGCTTCAAATAACTTCTAGTTATTTGAATCTTTGACCCTGTGCACTCCTTGCAATAGTGTCCTTCAACTTTCCCTTTGGTTGATAAGTTTAAATATTTCAACCAACCTGTGCACACCTTGCATGACTTTGTGATTCACCTGCACTTCTGCTGATATGAGAATAATGATATCTCTCCTGAGCTTTTTGAGATAAAACTCAGACCCTCGTCAACACACACCTTGTAGACATTCACTGCACTCCTTGCCGGAATTATCAAGGAGAGAAACAATTGAAACTCATTCTTATCCTCTCTCAGACTTCATACATTCAACATGAAATCATACACACAATACAACATTGAGATAAATGCATAACAGAGAAACAAAACAAGTGTAACCATACCATTTAACTATTGTAAATAGTAAGCATCAAAACACCATGAAATTTGAGTCAAAGTCTTGTATATTAACTCAAGTGCTCCTATACATGGGTTCTTCTCTATAGCTCTCTACTACAGCTCAACAACTTATGAATTCTGAATGATCATATTAATGTTACAATGATACAAGGGTGAGGGTGTCTATATCCGTTTTCCCTCCTACGCTTCTAAACTGTCTAATCTAATAAATTAAATCTACCTACTTTACATTAACAGACTTAAATGCCTATTACATATGACAGATGAGAGTAATTTCTCCAGATCTGTTCATATCTCCAAGACATAAATGTAAGTACGCTTCTCCTAGCTATTACATTAATGCTTCAGATTTCAAAATTAAAAATATTTTCATAAAAACGTGTCCTTTTTCATCCATGTGTTCATCTATTCCTTTGGCTAGGTGCGTGCTTTGTATTTGTACGATGCTCCTGCATCACTTAACTTTAACGACAGGAGACTAGCATTTTCATCAAACTTTTCTTTAGTCTCACATGCCTAGTTTTGGATTAGTCAACAACCCTAATTTGAAGTAATAATAAATTTGAACCTGTAATGTATAAATATATGAAATTGATATACAATTTTTGTCAGTGTGTTTTATGAAATTCCTCCAGGTGTCAATACTTGGAACCTCTAAGAAAAGGAGTTATAGCAAAAATGGCATACCTTGTTGAATTATGATTTATTCTAGAGAGAGACCTTGTAGAGCATTCCCCACATGAAATATTGGTTGAATTGAGATGAAATTGTTACACAACATACTATAGACTATACCCTAACCAACACATTTTGTCTCACTAAATTTGGATCTGTTATGAAGAAGTTATGGTGTTTTTACCTGAAACACCTTTTTTTGACTAGTTTTAGGACTAGCCACAAACCCTATTTTCCACGGAGTGTAACTCCCAAAATACAACGACCCAAAAGATGAATTTTTTACCAAAGATACTTGGGTATTTTTTATCAATGGAATAGAAATTTCATGATCTGAATCATTATAGAAAAAACGTTATAGAAAAAATGGTGAGATGACATATAAATAACATACCTTAGAAAGCACCATCAAAAGAATTTATCCTTCCTTGCATTTCAGCCTTCTTTTCTTCACCTTCCCTCATAAATTCAGCTTAGATATACTTGGTTACCTTAGACACCTATATATATTCAATATTCTCAAGCGTAATTAAAATGAGAGAGCCTTGCCTCTTATTTATACTCTCCAAGTAGTTTCCTTAAAAACATCTTCTAGGTCACTTGGCCCACTTTCCTTATTTTAGGGTTAACCCACTTCTAA